>JASDQU010102899.1:162164-184684 GCA_032191745.1 Picea mariana | reverse complement strand
AAGGTGCATTTGTAAGGCCAAAAGGCATGACCAAAAATTCATAATGGCCTTCATGAGTTCGGAATGTTGTTTTTTGGATATCTTCTTCCTTCATTCTGATCTGATGATACCCTGAACGGAGATCCAATTTTGTGAAATAGATTGCTCCATGTAGTTCATCTAACAATTCATCAATGACAGGAATGGGAAACTTATCTTTAATAGTGATCTTGTTGAGATCTCTATAGTCTGGACACATACGTCGTGAGCTATCTTTCTTGAATACCATTACCACTGGTGTAGAGTAAGAACTTTGGCTAGGTATAATAATCCCATCCTCTAGCATTTCTTCAACCATGTGCTCAATTTCACTCTTCTGGGCATAAGGGTATCTATATGGCCTGATGTTAGGAGGAACACTCCCAGGAATTAGGTGAATTCCATGATCATGATTTCGAGTGGGTGGAAGACCTTTGGGAATATCTTCAAATACTTTGGAATGCTTATCAATGATCCTTTGAGGATCTTGAGGAATAGATGGCTTAGATGTTTGAACATCTAGTGATCATAGTTGTGCAATAACGCCTTGATGACCCTTTTTCAATAATTTTGTCATGCTGTTAGAGCTTATCACCTTACCGGGTTTCCCTGTGATACCTCTTAACTCAATTTTTTTTCCTTCCGATGAAAATTTCATGAAATGTTCTTGAAAATTAAAATCCACTGTTCCTAATGATTGTAACCATTGGATTCCTAGTAGAACATATGCACAAACCATGGGTATAGCAATCATTGGACTATTCATTACATATTATCCCATAGTAAGATTGATCTTATTGCATTTTCCTGAGCAGTTGATAGTTCCTACAGTTGCAATCATTAATTGAAACTCTGGCACTGGATATACAAAGCAATTGAGATCTTTGGCTACTTTATAGTGAATGAAATTATGAGTACTGCCAAAATTAATTAGGACTATTACCTTTTTCTTTTTGATGTATCCTTCGATCTTGAGGGTTTGAGGAGTGCTAATTCAAGCCAATGCATTACATGATATCGTGGGAGTCAACTTTTCAAATGAAATTTCTTCTACCTTTTTATCTTGAGATGGTTCTTGTTCTTCATCCTCTTCACAATCTATGTAGAATAATTTCTTCTCACCACACTTATGTCCCTTACTATACTTGCTGTCACAATTAAAACATAAACCTTTTGCTTTTCTTTCCTCCAATTTTTGAGGTGTCAACCTTGTAGGTTGAGGTGTTTTAGAAGAAGGAGCATTGTTCTCTCTATAGATGTTAGGATTGGTCCTTCTAGTGGCCATAGCCATATTTTTACTTTCAACATTTCTTGCCACCTTAAATGCATTCTCCAATGATTTGGGTTCCCAAAGGCGAACCTCATGTTGAATGCTATCCTTTAAAGTTCCTATGAATACATCAATCAAGTGCTCATCTGGAATATTGGTTACCTTTATATTCAATCTTTGGAAGTTCTCAATGTTCTCGGTAATTGAACCCTTTTGCTTGAGATTTATCAATTGGCTAAAGAAGGTATTGCTCCTTGTATCCTCATAGTGTGCTATCATTTCTTCCATGAAATTATCCAAGTGACGAGTGATTTGCGAGAACAAAGCTATCGATACCATACAAATTGATTAGGTTCTAAATACAAAGAAGAAATTCGTACCTTTTGTGTATGTGGCACATTATGGAGATCAAAGAATTGCTCCATTTGAAGTATCCATGTGATTGGGTCCCTGCCATCAAACTTCCTCATATCAATCTTAGGAACATGGTTGGTCTTCAAACCAAAGTTGGAGTTTCTCCATTCTTGATTCACCTTCCTTGTGTCCTCATCATGAATATCATGGGATGCATTTTCACTTTCAGGTGTCTTCTTTGTTACGAAATTTTTCAATACTTCCATGATCTCCCCTTTTAAACCATCTATCTTAGTATTCAACTTAGCTTCCATTGAATCCATCTTAGTATCTAATGAATCCATCTTATTTTGTAGTTCATTTATGTCCCTATGCATTTCTTCACCTTCATCGAGAGTCCAAGTAGGATTTTCTGGAGGCTTATTTGGTGTAGAACTTCCCTTTTTGGGTGGCATGTTGGCCAAGTATCACTTTTGAACCTTGATTTTGAGGTGGTTCTGCTAGACAATATTTCTTCTATTGTATCTCCCAAGTTTTAGCCTTTCTAGGTATGAAACTTTCTTTTAGGTAGTTCTCTGATATTTCTTCTCTACAATGCCACAGGTTTGATCAAAATTGTATGTGCCAAGTGGAATTTACGGTAACTTCCTCACAACTTGCCTATTTTTGGCCTTTCCAGAAGATATCACTTGTATAGCATGCCCCACACAAAATAATTGATATCAAATTCTGAAACTCGCACCCAAAATACTACAGACTTTCCATGATCCAATGAAACCAGTCCCACTCAATTTGGATACTCTAGAAAGAAGTTATGATTGTTTTACCTAGAACACCTTCTTGAGACTAGTCAATAGGACTAGTCAGATACACTAGCTTACACAAGGTGTATCTACAAATTTAAGATGACCCAGAGATGAAATTTTTACCACAGATACCTTACTAATTTCTTTAAATGGACTCCGTAGGTCTGAAACATTACAGAATTTTTTGTATAGCATAAATTCCGCAATGACTCATTTCAGGATGATTCCAGAACCCTATCTTGTATAGTATGTATCTCCGAAATTATAAGGCCTCAAGAGCTGAAGATTTATCCCAACGTACCTTGATCCATCTACTAAATATCCTCCAAGTTGTTCCTTCCGAAACGTTGTAGAAAAAAAGTTATAGCAAAAATTCTACGGTGTCTCAGATGTAGCAGCGAAACCCCAAGACCTTGAGCTCTGATACCATATGTTAAGAAACAAACATTAATATAGCATAGAAAATCTTCAGAAAAAGTACTCAACACCTTGAAAAAGAGACAATTTCAGATAATAAGCCTCTTCGAGGGGGAAACCTCCTTTTACCCCACTTAAATGTTCAAGTACAAGATGATTCAAAATGAAAATGTCTCTTTGGTATATATATGAGACTAGGAGATATAATTACAACTAATGGCCTAAATCCAACATAAATAAAATAACATTACTAATATAATATGCCCCAATTAAGGGGTAATGGGCCAATATTAGGGCTTAACAATTGGGGCCAAGATTTATTTCGGGTAAGAGATTAAGGGAAACTAGGTCGCAGAAATGAAAAAGGGGAAAACAAACACCAATTGTAGAGATTCTTCTTTTCTCTAGCTGGGATATCTTAAGGCTACATACTGTGGGGAGGTTATTTGGGCCCTAATTTCCTTGATAAGGCTGGAATATTTTATCTCCAAGTACATTATGTCTAGGCATATCTTGTCCATTTCTTCCCATCTATCCATTTATGAGAGACCCCTCTGGATGTCAAGACTTTAATCTATGAAACCACTATAATGTTCCCAAGACAAGATGCAAGGAACATCACGGTTTTGGGTGTCTTTTTAAACTTTTTCTGGTTGAGGCATTTCGTCAAACACTTTGTTCATCTACTTGTTTACATGTGCTTACTTGCAGGATGGCCTCTTGATTTTGGCCTTAGGGTTTCATTGATGATTTATATGTGTGTTGCAACAATAAACAAGAAGATACAATCATGGAACATACCTCAACCATATGCAATATGATAGACAAGACAAAACACTGCATATATGATTTTATTCATAATAATAGAAGAACGTGCTACAATGAAGATGTTGATATATAATAATCATCATATGGATCCAAGATAGACAATAGAATATGATACAAAATGCTCCAATAGAAGACCACAAGCCTCCCAAAGGATTAATACTCAATGAAGATCAAGCCAAGAGTAGATCTGGTCGTATGAAGTGCCAAAGCCCTAACTAAATGATTCCACGCCCTGCTGGAATGATGAAGCTCCTCAACAATTCAGCTCTACTTACAAATATGTCCAATCACCCCGTGAAATATGCGAAACAATAGATCAGGTGATGGTAAGAACAACCCAGGTGCTCAAATCTCAAAGCCACCCTCAAAACCTATGGATCTGACTCTCCTCCAAGGAATGGTTCATCCCCCTCGATGCCTAAAACCCTAGATCATTCAGCCTCTCTCCTAGAGACCTCTAACAACTCCACCAATCCACTAGAATGATAGATTGGGGCACGACAATGAAAACCCAAGCTCTCAACTAGGAAAAACACTTGATAGACCCTTGGATCTAGCCACCCTCCAAGTAATGTTGCACCCTCCTCTTAGGAAAATTGTCCCACTCTCAATGCCAATCAATCCTCCATAAGAATACCTCTAAAAACCTCCAATAATGGCACTATGGTACCTGCAAGGAAAACCCAATACCTGGAATTCCCAAAATCTCTTCTCCTCGGCTAGATCGAATCCTCCCTCAATGGATGGTGCACCCCTCTTGTTGGAAACCCTCAAATGGTGCACCCTCTCTCTATATGCACATGTAACTGATGTAGAATCCTCCTGAAACTAAGTATATATGGAATTAGAATTGTGTGGGATCATATTGCCTCTCCGAGACCAATCTTGGGACAAGCTAGGTGGAATATTTCACCACTGAATAGTCCTCTAGGTTTTGTTAATTCAAAACCCTCAAAACCCCCAAGAGATGGGCCCTCTAGCTAGAAGCCAGATATCAAAATGATATACATACGTGAATGAATCAATAGAGGCCCTTTCCATTCCTCTATACTTCCTACTCCCCTCCTCCCTCCAAAGCGACTTTCATTTTATTAATATTTAATTAATTAATTAAATCACTTTAATTAATTAATTAACCTTTTTACCTTTGAAAAGTACCTTATCCTTCCTTGTGGCTTCCTTGGCCACTGAAATTCACTTCTCAACATCCCATATTCTAGTGTTGATCCTCTCGATTCCAATGAGCTATTACACTGAGAGGTTCCTCCAAGTAATGTGCCCAAAATGACCTCTTCAGTGAATTTAATTAACTTATAGCTCAAAATACTCAAAACCATGGAAATCGTCAGAATGCAATGAAACCTAGGCCAACCTATGCAGAATGGATCATAATGATGAAATAGGATGAGCGATGCAAGTTGGATACCAAAATTCCTCTCAATAATCCTTGTGCTTGCTATAACATCCATCTGGCTACTTTGGTCATCATAAACCTCTGCAATGTAATGATGTCCCAAAGTGGGAACATTACAGTGTCGAAAGATTTTTGTTGTCTTCATTCCTACTGGAAGAACTATTTCACACTAGTTAAGGCATGAAAAAAATATGCAATGTAGAAGAAGCTAGCAATGAACTTTCTGCAATACTGAAATGCCCCTAAGAAGCTTCTAACTTTTGTATTTGATGTTGGCTTAGGCCAGTTTACAATAACTTCAACTTTGGAGGGATCTATCTTTAGTTGACCACCTCCTACAATATGACCTAAGTAAAGACAATTTTACATACAATTTTTCCCTTTACAAAGTGTCCAATACTTTCTTTACATGGTTCACATGACCCCCCCAAGTTCTACTAAATACAATAATATCATCTAAGTATACAATTACAAAGTCATCAAAGAATGGTCAAAATACATCATTCATTACATCAATGAAAGTTGTCGGGGCATTGCAAAGCCCAAATGGAGTCACTAACCACTCAAAAAGACCCTTCTTGGTTTTGAATGCAGTCTTCCAAACATCACTTTCGAAAATCCTAATCTGATTGTAGCCACTACACAAATCCAACTTAGTGAAATAGACAACATTCTTTAATTGATCAAGCAAATAATATATATGAGGAAGAGGGTATCATTTTTTCATTGTGATTTTGTTGAGAGCCCAATAATCAACACACATCCTCCATGTGACATCCTTTTTTGGCACCAACACAATTGGAGTGCCACATGGAGAAGAGCTATGTACAATCACTCCTTGGTCCACCCAGTCCTGTACCTATTTATTTACCTCTTCCATTTTCAGAGCTAACATCATGTACATGCCCACATTTGGGAGAGGGGCATCTTGTTGAAGATATATCTCATTCTGAATCCCCCTCTTGGGAGGAAATCCACCTAGTTCCCGAAAGATCTCATCATAGTTATATATAACATCAATAATTTCATATTTATATGAGGGATCACATCCTTGGAAAGAATCATATGTTTGAGAATCTTTCTCTCTCATAACCATGAGTACATATCTCTTATTAGTGTTGACGAGTATTTTCATATTCCCTACACTAACAATGGTTGAATCAAATTTCATATTGTGAACTCTAACAATGTATTCCACTCCATATTCTGTGAGAGGGTATTTTCTCTCATGTCTGAAGAATATTTCATTTCTATCATAAATATATGAGCTTCCAAAAACTATGCCAAATATATAAAGTGGGAAAACATCAAAATCTACCTCATCTATGAACTTTCAAGCAATGGAAAATCTAACTCTACAATGCTTGGTGACGTTTAGTTTTTCATTGTCACACAGCCAACCAAGAGGGTAGGGTTTAAGATGAAGTGTTTGTTTTAAGCCCAACTTTTTAACAATGGTTTCTGAGATTAAATTAACTTGAGAACCCATATCAAATATAGTTTCAATATTTGTGTGTTTAGATACAAATCTTATATGAAACAATTCACTTCTTATTCTTTCATTATCATAAGATTTACTTGTGGAAATTGAACCAACATGAAAGGAATTTTTACCTTGTACTCCAATGGTTGTAATCCTCATTTGATCACCCAACTCAGAACTAAGGTCTTGCTTCACTGTAGAAACCGTTTTCTGCTTCCCATTGCCTCTAGATTTCTTCGGTCTTAACTCTAGATGTAGCTTCCAGTAGTGTTCATCATCATTCCCATATTTCTTGCAATGAGTGCAAGAGGGATTTCCTTCCACTTTCTTTGTTGTCATTATCTCCTTTTCCTTCCATTTATTTTTGAATTTTTTTTGAAACATGGTAGGTTTCCTTGTGTGATATTCCTATACATTCTTTCCCATGTTTTCAATGTGATTCGTTTGCACACACACCTAATATAGATTAGTAGTATTAAAAAATAATAATGTGTGACAAATGTAATTGTGAAGTGCACCAATGTATTTCATCAAAGTCTCATGTGAATCTAAAGGAATATTCAATGCCAAAACCTTTTTCCTAAACTCTTCTGTGAAACTTTGAACATTCTAACCTTTTCCCTATCTCAAATTTTGCGATTCCATCATGGATTTTTGCAAATAACCCAATGGATAGAATTGCTTTCTTAAATCAGACTTCAATTTTGACCATGAGGAAAGAATTTTACCATTTTTTATCCTATCCTGAAGTTTTCTCTCCCGCTATACGAGATTTCTTCCTTCCAACTGAAGAGAGGCTAGTTGGATTTTCACTTCCTCTTCTTCTATATGTTGTATCCGAAAATACACTTCAACCTATTGAATCCAATTATCTAATATTTCTGCATTAGATTCCACATTAAACATGGGTAAATCAAATTTGAGATTTAGTTTCAACAATGGATTTTTAAAAGAATTTTTTTGATGGGCATTAGAATAATGAGAATCAGATGAAGAAGAAGAGATTGAAATTGAATATGAAGATGGAGACTCAAGAAGATCCCCTCTATTTCCTTGGTTCACTAAAGCATCATCCTCTACTTTTGTTTCCTTCTTCATTTCCTTCTTTGCTACTCTCTCTTCATAATTTGCATAGAATTTTTCTACCATGTATGACATCCACTAGAATATCTTGTGAAATTTTTTCTCATGCTCGACACGTCTCTCTTCATCCCCCATTTTCCTTCCTCGAGTTGCATGTCCAATCTTTCATTTGAAAGTATTAAGTTTTCCTTCACCCTCTTTGATGTTGGTCGTAGTAAGCATTCACACTCACAATTCAATTCAAAGAACACTTCTCAGATACCAACATGATCCAGGATCATTTATTCGATGACCATGATCTAAATTGCATTAAAGAGTGTAAAGAAAGATTATGTGCAACAATAATAAATAAGGAAAAAATATGAATAAAATATGAGAGAAATGAGAAAGGATACAACAACTTGATAACGAAGTTTGTCCAAGAATGGAAAACATCTATGGGCCCACTTCGAAGTGGAGAGGATTTATATTATCTAGGAAATAAATTGGTTATAAAGTATATGACTATACCTCAAAACTGAAAAATAGCATAAAAATCCATTATTCGGATGTTGAATCTGATTGCACCAGTGGATTCGTGGCAATGAGTAGTGAAAAATCATCTATCAAATCACCCAAATCTGACACTGTCACCTTTAGGCCCTGCTGGTCTCTCTACCTTGAATTTGATGCCACCAGTGCATAATCAATGCCTAATGTACCTGCATAAAAATTCATTCATGTACAACCTCTAGGTATGGACCGCGATGTTGGAAAAGTACGATTTTAAATAAATTCACTTGGGTGGAATTTACCAAGCCGGTAGCTTTGTCTGTTGGTAACAAGAGTCTGATGGTAGTGGGGAGGTCCTGGGGTCAAACCTGTAAGCCTCCCCCTTTTAGGCTATTATTATAACCATGTTTTAAATATGATGTAACAACAATATCATAAGCACACCCACTATATTATATTTGGTACATGGTTTTAACCACTATATTAAATGGGTGTCGTTCCCAACCGTTGAACTTCCTGGAGCTAATCCTTTTGGAGAATTTTGGTTTGATATGATCCATGCACAGATCAAGATCCATAGAATGTGGTCAGCCTGCATTAAATAAAAATATAGAGTTTTGTGGGATGTGGCCACTGGGTCCGATGTCGGCCAACCCAATATATATGTTTTTGGATTCTCCAGTCTCGATCCCTCATTGGGAATCCATGGGGTGCCATGTGGTGCCCTATGATTAGGCCACATGGAACCATACCATTGGCTCCTCTTTTCCATTCATTATTCCTATGTATTGTCCAGTTAGCAGGCCACATGGTGGCCCTTGGTGGTGCAACTTGTCACCTGTCAATTGGCCCATGTGGCCTCCAAAGTGCCATATCAACATGCCACACAACAACTTGTCATGTTGTCGCATAAGCATGCTAACATCAGCCCTGCTACATTGACTACTAACCTCACCTATATGGATGGTAATGTCATTAGGTTGACTTTGAATTTGTTGACCACAACTTTGACTGACCATATCTTTTCCATCCAGACTCTATTTGATGAGACGTTTGCGTCACTGGAAATATTATGACGAGCTATTTGAATGGGCACCACTTTCACTAAGATTAGAGGACTTCTATATTTTTCCCTTTTACATCCTCCTGGATC
The DNA here is from genome assembly GCA_032191745.1 of Picea mariana. NCBI lineage: Eukaryota > Viridiplantae > Streptophyta > Pinopsida > Pinales > Pinaceae > Picea > Picea mariana. The sequence continues at coordinate 175,366 of JASDQU010102899.1, read as the reverse complement.
ACACAAATTCATATATTGAACCTTTTCAAATCACACCATATATGATCTACAACCTGGTTTCAAGGAGATGGAAATTGAAGCATTGATAAGAGTAGTTGTTTGATGAGCATTATCATCAAGGAAAGATCATTATAACTCAAATACAGTGATATCTAACACATGACAGATGGTTTGAATCTTCTAAGACCCTAATCAAGAAATGGTTCTCAAAATGAACTACTTCAAGGTATAACTAGTTTTTAGCAAAGCCAAAGTCATTTGTTTCCTGAAAAAAAACTTCCACTCAATAGACGAATATGCAAGCTTAGTTGACTCCACCTTTCAATTGAGATCTTGACAACGAAAAATTAATAAGATTTAGGATTTGATTTAATGTTCCCCAATAGGTCTGGTTCCTTTCTTATTAGAGAATTAAATTGTTGGTTTAGTGTCCCATTTCCATCCTAGATACAAACTTTAGTTTTGGTTTGTGTATCCTAGTCAAAATTTCTTTTAGTCAGATTTTCTAACTAGTTAAACATTTATGCTTTAAACTAGATTATAAAGAAATTCATATCATTGATCACTAGTTTTATTAATCATATTTATTTTCTATCTATATGTAGACCTCACTCATTGAATATTTTTCTCTCCTAAAGAGAAGGTGTTACACATCAAAATTACTCATTACAGTGATGGTCTAGTGTCGTCATTACCAATGCCGCAAGTGTCACATTTTGGCCGCAATTTTCACAAATATAATACTATTATATTGTGTATGTCATGTATTGGATTAAATTATCAAGAAAACTTAAAATAAACCTCTAAAGACTAGTTTTGAAGAGAAGAAATCATTTGACAAAGATTATAAGTCTTTTTCCATTGAGAAAACCACTCAAAAATCAAGTTTTGAAGGCAACTCTCCCTTATACACTATCAGGGAGTGCCAACACTCTGTACCCTCTTTTGGGGGAGCATTGCAATGCTTTGTGCACCCTTTTGAGGGAGCACTAGCCTTTTTGAGAAAAATTTGGACAGTTGAGGGAAATCAGAAAAGAATCCCCTTCATTTCTGGAGTTGGTTGGATTTGAATCTGAGGTCAAGCCTCGATCTTAGGGAATATCCACAACTCAAGGAGAAGGATCCTCAACCTATCCCAATAATATCTTAAGTGGTTAGGCCTCTCCAAGCCTATATAAGGAGGCCTCCTCATGATGAAAGGGGGAGACATTGAGAGCATCAAACATATGATCTCATAAGGGAGATATCATTGAAGCATGATCAACTTGTGTGTGGATTACTTGAGAAAAGGGTTGAACAAGGAGAGATGGGAGAAGTTGTTGCACCTTCATCAAAGGACTATAAGTATTCTCTAATGTTATCATTAATATACATATGTGCTTGGCCTATTTCTTTCAAGGTTGTGTCTTTTCTACATGAACTTGTCTCTAGTAGATAGATCTAGTTTTAATCTAATCTTAGTAGAATAGGAAGCTTGTTCTGTCTCTGTTTAGTTTTAGGAATTATTGAGGAGCTTGAAGATCAAAGATCAAACTTGGATTGAGCGAGGACATATGTCATTAAAAATCTACACCTTTCTTCCTCTTCTCTATTCATTAGTTTAGCTAGATCTAAAAGGATGTCAGTGACCAATGTTAGCACCCTTTCTGTCTTGGTCTTAGGAGTCTAGAGCCAAAGAGGGAATCCACCTGTCCCCAGGGGGATTTCTCTATAACAGAAATTGGTGACTCCACTAGGGAGATCGAAGCATGGATGATTTTAGGGGCTAAATTTCACTCATGGGATAATTTTCCATGGTTTTTCCAAAAACGAGATTTGCTATTTTAAAAATGATTCACCCAAATTCTATAGGATAAAATTATTTTACCTTAAAAATTGCCAAAATTTTATAAAAACTATATAAAATCCTTAAAAATTTGAATATGTTTACAAAAATATCACCAAACCTTTATAGTTGGCATATGAAGGATAAGTAAGATTCGCCAAGGTTTCTACATTTTAAAATAAATTTCCATCCTTAAAATCATCCCTGGATCGAAGCTTTCAGTTTTGGTTTCTTCCCTAGATCTTATTTTATCCTTTTCTCATTTTTTGATCTTATTCATCCTGTGTCTTTGATTATCGAATGTGTTGATTAGATCTTTACCTCATCCCATACACTTTGAACTTCTGAATTTGCTTGAAATTTTGCATTTTTGGGCATTTTTATGAAGTATGAGAGGCTAGCGCTCCCCTGCCTCTACGACCAGAGCATTGGCGCTCTCTGTCAAGCTTCCACAGAGCGTTGCAACACTCTAGTGCCCTTCACACTAGAGCGCTTCCCTTTTTCTGAGAAAAATCTTGTGGAGAATTAGTTTCTGAGTTCTTTTTTGTTGTTTTCATTTGCTTAGAGTTCTTAAAACCTCAATGTATCTTTTTTTTGACCTTCAACACATTGATTTTTGAAGATTGATCACCTTTTGTTGGAATTTTTGATAGTTTTTCCTTACTTTGAGTGATTCTTCTCCTTTGAACACTTGGAATCATTTTACTGTTTTCTTCTCGTTTATCTGACTAAGTGAAAGTTGTGGTAAGAAAAATCAGAGATCTCTAAACCATTCCATTTGATATTTGAGGTCAGTTTTCCATCATTTATCTTTTGTTTGAGAATTTGGGTTCTTTTTGCAAATTTGGTTTTTCTTTTTTCTTGTTTGATCACAACGAGAGTGTGTTTTGTTTATGTGAAATTTGCTTCTAATTGTTTAAATCTTATAGATCCTAAAGCTTGATTGACATTAGAAGTTTTACATTGAATTTATTATCATTCACATATAAGAAAAATGTTATATTTTAGTGATTGGTTTGGATCTTAGAACGAATTTCTAAAAATTTCAGCATTATATTGGATTTGATTGAGAAACAATTGCATGTGGATACTACATCTTAGTGTTTGATAGTGAAAAGAAAATATTTCTCCTTCCCTTAATTAGGCATTCATTGAAAGAAAATACTTTTTATCATTTCTTATGCATTTTGGGGGAATTGAGTCATAATACCATCATTTTCACTTTCATACACCCCTGAGTAAAGAACAACTGCAAAATTAATGCTAATTAAAATTATTTTAGAACATTTTGTTGTTAGAATCTTCTACCAACATTAGACTAGGATTAGCACATTAGATTAGGTTATGAGTACAAGTCTCCAAAGTATTCAAAGCAAACAATAAAATCTTGATATAGAGAGAGAAAATCTAATTGTCATATAGGCTTTTTAGGATCCCCCTCTCACACAAGGGTTACGCATGAGGTCATGTTCGAGAGAGTTACGAAGATTATCCCTCCATGGTTCAACCATTCATAGTATTCAGATCGTATTTTGGGGGTTCTTCTTGAGGCTCAGTTGTATTCATTTGGTCTCGGTGCTTCGTGAATTCCGAATCCGTTCGGGGTCCTCTGGAGTTCTACCGGTCCACTTGTTCTCAATTCTCTCGAATAATTTCAGACTTGTTATCCTGCCCATATGTTCAGACTAGACTATTGATTGTACCTGCCCATGGGATGACTGCGAGTTGGTTTCTTTAGTATCCATAATCCTTAGGTACTTACACAAGGTGACAATGAAGGGAATTCTTTTTTGTACCTGGAACAGACGGTGGTCAAACTCACTCAGGCTCCTTGAAGGGTAAATCCACATTTACTACATGGAAGCTTGCACCGAGGTGTAATTCCATTAAGAAGGTCACCATCGTAACTATTCCACCATATCCTAGCCCCTTCTTGACTTGATCATGTGATGTTGAATTTCACCACCAACTAGTACGATCATCGAGAAAAGTTTTTTTTTATTGGTTTGATTCCTAGATTTTTTGGTGTATGCTTCTTCTTTTCATTAGTTGGACATAGAGTTTTTATGTAAAGTTTTTGGTTCGAGTAATATTCCTCCACGTTGTTCATGAAGAATGAAAATGTTACCCCTAGAATATCTGGAGGGTTATCAACCTTTTCCTACTGAACCACCGAAGGGATCTCCTCAACAGATTGAGTTCCAGGACACCACCACTCCACAAGTGGAAGGAATATAATCTCTAGAGAATTTCTGGATTTCTGATTCTCTAGAGTCTTTTTGAATTCCTCACGGTTATGAGAGACATATTCTCTGACTAAATTTATTTAGAAAAATTTTTGTTGACACTTCTGGCATACCAGCTGGACCCCTCACAGACCTTGAAGGCGAGAATCCCTTTTGGACTACTGGAATTTTTAGAAACCCACCTCTCACAGTGGAAGAGCTTTTCGGTTTAGGGGTAGGTGTTGATGTACCTGTCGTTTCTGAGTTGCCTGAAATGTATTCTACATACACGGTACCTTTAGACCACTTTTCTGCTACATCCAGTAGTGTCATCGTCATGTCAGATGTACAATCAGTTGGGCCTCGATCAACCATTTCTCTATAGATGGCCCATTCCACTATGGTTCTGCATGTTGATACAATCCCCACTGGAAATGTGACACCATCCCAAGCTCCAATTAGAACACCACTTATACTAAATCCATCACTTCCACTTGGGTACAAAGCTCTAAATCCTTCCATTGGCAACACTACCCAGTTGACACCTAGAGCTTTTGGAATATTTGTTTCTTCTGGATACAATGTTGTTGTTGGTTCTATACCTACACCTTCATTTGGAAGAAATGGTCTTGGTGGTCCAATCCAATTGGAGGCACTGGTCATTCATTCATTTTTGGTTCTCAGATCCCTCTAGGCACTCAACCTCCCACTAGGGGACAACCTCCAGTTGGAGGGAAACCTCCATTTGGAGGGAAACCTCCATTTGGGGGAAAAACTCCATTTGGAGGACAACGTCCATTTGGAGGGAAACATCCATTTGGAGGGAAACCTCCATTTGGTAGTCAACCTCAAATCGGGACACAACCTCTGCTTGGGGCGGAAACTCAGACTGGAGTCCATAACCCATTCTATGGACAGAATGCCACAACAAATCTTTGGCACATTCCTTTTCTATGAAATTTATTTTTCTCCGAGGGATAAAATCCTCAATGACAACAAAAACCTTCTCATTCTCATGGGACTAATCCATATCCTCATCACAGAAAAAATATTGATTCCCCTTATGGGAAAGTAAATCATCTATCTTACAATCCTCATAACCCATTGGGTTTTCCTCCCTATGCAAATGCTTCTCAACCATCATCGAATATTGGTTATGATGGTCAACAACAACTGTATGAAGGAGGATCTACTGGATACAATTATCCACCTAACCCAGTTTATGGTCCTACTAGTGTCCCTATGCCACACTAGTATCACCCTTAGGTTAACCAAAAAATACCATTTCTTGCAACTCTGTATGTCCCAGGCTTATCTCGGTTGACCAATGATCCCATCATGTATTCTTCCTATTGGACAGTGATTCATGCTAAATTACCTTCTGATATCTAGAAATTTGATGGTAAACCTGGAGAAGATCCAAATAACCACGTGATGAATTTCCATTTATGGTGTTCATCAAACTCCTTAATGGACAATTCTATATGTTTATGTCTTTCCTAGTGAACACTTACAGGCTCTGCAGCCAAGTGGTATATCGAACTTCCACGTGGTTCTTTCCAAGATTTCAACTCCCTTGCCATGTCTTTTCTCATGCACTTTCAACTACCTGTTTGATACGAGACGGGTACTGAACTCTTAACCTCCCTTCGTCAGAATAAATCTATGCATATCTCTGATCACATTCATGAGTGGAGATGATGACGACGGTTGATCAAAGCGACCATTCCTAACCAATTATTGGTAGAATGGTTTACTAAATCACTTTTACCCCCAATTGATCGTGATGTTTCCATGGGTGGTGTAGTCACGGAGGAAGAAGCCATTTCTCAGGCTCAGTACTTAGATTTGGTTTATTCACAATTTGGTACTTTGTACGAGTTGATCCAAAATGTTACCCTCTCCACTACCTATCTATCAAAACCTTCATCCACATCACGTGTGGATGGAGTCATTGGCTCCATCAAAACCCAATATACTACCCCGTCAACTGGAATGACAAATCGATCTACTTTGGTACCCACCCCCAGTTCAACCTCACTCTCTTCTACCTCCCCTCAAGCTCAAATCTTTGAGGTGAATGCAATTCAATATTCCCCTTCACAACAATCGAGAGGTAATAAGACGACAAAAAATAAACCAAAAAAGAATAATAACAATGAAAAACCCAAAACCCAGAATCAAACAGCTACTACCAAAAAGAAACCACAACGGAAATTGAAGTTCCATTCTCTCATTTGTGGTGATGATCACTACACTCGCAACTATCCACATCGTGATGATGTGGCCAAACATTTTAAGGGGAATTCCCAACCCACTATGCTTACTCATCCTTTTCCTCAGCAACAATTGATGGTTGCTTAAATCCCCTCTCCTGGTGGTAGTTCTAGCCACTCTCCTCATGACGAGGCCTCGACAAGTGCCCATATCTATATGTTTAATGGGATTGATTTAGCCACTCTCTCTATGACATACTACATGCCAGATAAACCTGAAAAAACAATGGTCAATAACGGTTCCTTACCGGATCCATCACCATCCTTCATTATTCCTCCATCTGTATCACTTCAGATAGATAAAATTTCATTTGATTCTATATTACTCTCTCCCAAGAGCACCATCCGTAAGTCTACTTTTAATCCTAGTTCACGAGCTACCCAAAACTACAACATTGTTGAAGATTTGTCTCAAGCACCATGTGCTATGTCTACGTCTGAAGTTCTACAACACTGTCCAATTCAATGTAGAATTCTTTTGGATGCTATTGGCACTTTTGATCCTGAGTCATCTAATAATATCATGTTTAACATGATTAATTATAAGTCTCAACTCTCTCACCAACTAGCTTTTCAAATTGATGTTGTTGTTCACAATCAACAAATCCACCAAACTATCTTAGATGAGGGAGCCTCTACTTGTGTCATGTCTTTGTCATGTTGGAAAATATTGAAATCAACCACACTTAACAAATCCTCTATAATGTTACGCGCATTTGATGGGTGAGGTTTTCATCCACACAAACTTTTACAGTCCTTAGCCATTCAGTTGGGCGACAAAACTGTCTATGTTGACATTGAGGTGGTCGATGCTCCCATCGATTACAAACTATTACTTAGAATAAGTTGGATTTACACTATGACTGTCATTTCTTCATCGGTGTTTCGATGTGTACAATTTCCTCATCAAGGAAAAATTGTCACTATCGATTAGCTCAATTTTTGTACACCCGATGCTCGTGCTCCTGCTACCAAAAATATTCCTTTCTTGAGAGATCACAAGATCATGTATGAAAGCATTGGTGTTGGATTTCTGAAAGATTCTAGCCTTATGGGTACCTTCCCTACACCACTTCCACCTACCACATATCATATTTCCACTGTCAATATGATTTCGACTATGGCTTATCAATCTTTGGAATCATCTAATCCTTGGATTGTACCTAGTCCTATGGAATTCGATGCACTAGGTGACACCATGTCACTTAGTCCAGACAAGGAATCATACACTATTATCCAATCCACCTCTCATTCCTCTGATGACCAACATCTATTGGCACCCGAAACCTACTCGATGCCATCTTGGTTAAACCCCTTGTCTTCAGTTTTTTACTACATTTCCCAAATTTTTCCTTCCAACAAATCTATCATGGAAATGCTTAGCATTAACAAAGTACATTGGGATGATAACCAACGTCATTCTTCTTTTCTTCCACCTCTTGAAGAAATTCAAGAATATATACACTCTATCTTCCCCTTTGATTTGTTGATTCTCCACAATCTCCTATACCTGCCTAGGATACTATTTTTGAGGGGAATCTAGGCAACATTTCTACCATGGCTGTCATTGATATTTTGATCAAAGAGGGTGTCATGGAAAATATTAATCTCGGTTCAAATTGTTCTCCTGAGGAGGTGGTTTCTTATACTTCCTTATTCAAATAATTTTGTGATGTCTTCACTTGGACCTATGAGGAAATTCCAGGGATCGACCAATTGATCATTGTGCATGAAATTAAAACTTACCTAGGTTTTAAACTTGTTCGACAGAAACTCCACCTAGTTCATCCTAATAAAACTAGGGCCATAAAGGAAGAAGTTGAGAAATTATTAAAATCTGGCTTCATCTATCCTGTCCCCTTGACGGAATGGGTTTCTAACATTGTCCCGGTCACTAAGAAACAAGGGACCATTCATGTCTGCGTTGATTATAGGGATCTCAATAAGTCTTGTCTGAAATACAATTACCCTATGCCCTTCATCAACCAGATTATTGATAATTGCACTGGTAGAGTGATTTTCTCTTTCATCTATGGATTCTCAGGGTACAACCAGATTGACATTTTACCCATTGATCAAAATAAGACAACCTTCATCTTCTTGTGGGGAACTTTCACCTATCGGAAACTACCATTTGGCCTAAAAAACGTTGGTGCTACATTCTAGTGGGCCATGTCATATGCTTTCCATGATATCAAACATATTGCAGAACCTTACCTCGATGATTTACCTGCCCACTCATATAGTCGATCAGACCATATTGGTCATCTACAGGATATTTTTCTTCTATGTCAGTTCTACCATATTCGTTTGAACCCACATAAGTGTATCTTTGTTGTTGAATCAAGATGACTCCTCAGCTTCATTGTCTCGAAATATTGGATTCAGGTGGATCCCTTAAATATCAAAGCTATTCTTGCTTTACCTTCACCTAATAACTTGACACAACTCCAAAGTTTGCAAGGGAAAGAAAACTTTATTTGTCACTTTGTGTGCAACTACACTGAGATTACTAAGTGATTTATGTGATTGTTACGGAAAGACACCCCTTTCATCTAGGATGAAAATTCTCAATGATCCTTTGATACTCTTAAACATGCATTGACCAATGCACCTTTGTTGCATCCTCTGGATTATACAAAGGACTATATCCTTTACTTAGCAGCCTCTACTTCCACTATTGGTATGGTGTTAGTTCAAGAGGACCCCAATGGTGAGTAACATGTGATATATTGTATGAGAAAAAGTCTATCTGGTCATGAACTCCGATATTCACATGTTGAGAAGTTGGCTCTAGTAGCCATCATCATTGTCCAGAAGTTTCACCACTACATCTTGCTACGCACCACCACAGTCATCGCAAACTCAAATCCCATGTACCATATTTTGACACGTCAAGTTCTTGGGGGAAAATATTCTAAATGGATTGTCATCCTTCAGGTATTCGATCTTGAATTTACTATGTCCAAAGTTAAGAAATCCTTTGTGTTTGCAGAACTTATCTGCGACCTTCCCCATGTTGATGAATATACTGAGCCCATAGATTCTCTCCCCAATGAAACTATGTTCCTCATCAACACGTTCGATCCTTGGTATGGATATTTTCTCCTTTATCTCCAAACCCAACGTTTTCATCCTGATATCTCTCATGAAGAACGTTGACATATTCATCACCATTTTCGATGCTACCTTATCATTGATGAAACTTTGTATCGTCATGGTATTGATACCATCCTCCGATGATGTTTGACTCATGAAGAGGTTGAACACATTCTAAATGACTGTCACCTTGGAGTATGTGGCAGTGACCTTTCTCGGATGGCTTCAACTCAAAAAACTTTATGTGTCGGCTACTTTTGGCCCTCTATTTTCAATGATTGTATTGAGGCAGTCAAAAAATGCCCACCCTGCCAATTTTTTTCAGAAAAAGGCATGCACCCACCCTACTTTGCTGCATCCCATTATTTCCATTGTCCCCTTTACCAAATGGGGTATTGATTTCATGCAATCTAATCCTACCTCAGTCCGGGGGCACAGTTATATAATCGTCTCCATCGATTACTTTACTAAATGGGTTGAGGCGATGCCTACCTTTCTGAATGATGGGAGTACTGCAGCTCTTTTCTTTTTCAATCACATCATCACTCGCTTTGGTGTTCCACAATCCATTGTCACTAATCATGGTTCACACTTTCAGAACTAGATGATGAGTGAGTTTCATGCCAAGTTTGGTTTTTTCCATGAAAATTCATCCTCGTACTATCCTTAGTCTAATGGAAAATTTGAAGCTATCAAAAAGGTCCTTAAAACCATGATTCAATGTATGGTAGGGGAAAATAAGACATCCTGGCATCTACAACTTTTCTCCAATCTCTAGGCTTATCATACCTCAGTGAAAACTGCTACTGGATTCACTCCTTTCTAGTTAGTATATGGCATAGAAGTTGTTTTACCAATCAAGTGCGAGAGTCCATTGCTGAAACTTAAAGTAGAAATCATACCCCATAATTCCACTGAAGAAGAATGTTTCTTACATATGACCAGGTTGGATGAAACACATCATGATTCTACTCTTGTTAACAAGACGTATCAAAAGTGGATGAAGAATCAATAAGACAAATCCATCCACCCTCAGAATTTTGCAGAAGGAGACCTAGTCCTCGTCTATGACCAAGCTCATGATAAGTTAGGGATAGGCAAGTTATAACATCTGTGGCATGTTCCTTACATCGTGAAATGTGTTTTACACAGAGGTGCCTACAAGTTAGTCGATTACAATAGAATTTCCCTGGGTGAGCCCCATAACGGAATTTACCTTAAGAAGTAATATGATTAGATCATCTAGCACATGTGCTTTGTACACTACTGTATTTTTAGTTTGGTGTGTATTCTTCTTTTGCATACTCAAGTTTTTTCTTTAGCCGCTTATACCATGTCTTGTGTTTTTATGCGCATATGACATCTTCCTTTCCTATCTTTATCGGGTTTGCGGATGGCGCTACTCGAGACACCTAGAACATTGCTTCTGCATCTTGGGTCATTTACCACTCTGATGAGTTAATGAGTTTAGGAGGTATTTGCTTAGGATCAACAACTAACACCCTGGAAGAATAGCATGATGTCATCAGACTTTTAATCAAAGCGTCCTCCCTAGGTGTTTCTCGTATGATCATTAACCTAGACTTGCAACTCGTGGTCTATCAACTTAATTGAATCTATGCTATTTTCAATCCTATCCTGCTACATCTCCACATATGAGTTCCTTGCCTTGAATGAATGTTTGATTTTATTGAATACAAACACATTCTAAGAGAGCTCAATACCATTTCAGATTCATTAGCTAATTACATCATGGATCGGTATCTCACACATAGATAAGGTTTCACAAAGGAAATAAATCATACATCACATGTAAATTAAAAATGTATTACATAAACACATCACATTTAAAACATGATTAGGCACTATAAAAACTCAGATATATGTATATATATTGCATGATGAAAAAGTTTGATTACATCAAAAATTACTTAGAAGGGAAAAATATTGGGTCTTCAAACCCATAAAACGTCGTCAGACAGGTTATACAATCATCAGTAAGACTCTAATCTTTATACACCTCATTGTGCTCCGAGTAGCACATCACTGCACGTGATACTCACCTCAGTAAAGAGTTAACACTCTCATGAACTCTCGCGGTGTGTCTCTATATATGTAGGGGCACCTCCCACCTCCTAAGATGAGGGATGCCCATCATGAGGCCTTGGAGGTTTCTTTCAACCTCTTGGAGACCTCCTCCTTCTACCGCTTGATCTACCACAATCTGAGTGTTCCCATGACGTCCCAGTGCCGGTATCTCTTCCAAACATACTAATCCCTTGTATGCATGATGAAATGATACATCCATTAGAAACTCTTCTATGTACCCAAAAAAAAATAATATAAGTTTAAAATAAAAAAACCACTTGACAAGATAGTCTTGGTTTCTCACCTGACACGTCCCAATCCTCCCCTTCCAGAAGAAATATGTCCATGCTCCCCCATAAATCCACTCTAACATATGGGAAGTCTTCTATCACAAGAAATTGGCATCTTAGCCAAGCGAAGAAATCACCCATGAACTTGAACTCTGACTTTGATCCTAGCCTCAGAGATATACTAGTCCATCACTCCATACATGGTTCTCCCATTGGTCATACTACTAATTCTATTTGAGGTTGCATCTGAGGAATGCATTTGAAGAACAACGAAACCAAGAATGAATCGTATCCAAACTACTTTTGTTTCCCTACTCTACATCTTGTAATATGTTCCTTTACATTATGAAGGAACCATGCACTCCAGTTAAACGGTGTTGGCTCTAGACACTGTAAACCATAGGCCACCTATGATCTTGAAACTAAGTGTGAGATGGTACTTCCCTCTATACTTGTAATGTAGAATAGAATGGACTGAAGAGGTATATCCCTTATGTCTTTGATCGTGATTCTACCTCCCATTAATCTTGATCCTGGGACACAATGGTTTTCCATGTACTCATCCATAGGCTTGGGAAGCACCCTCTGTCTAGATAAAATAATAAGGGCCCCTCTTTTTGAGAGGCTATTCAGGAAGTACACATCTTACAAATCAATGGTTAGAAGGTGTGTTCCAATTTGGAACCCCTTCTCTACAACGTTCCATATCTGGATCATATACTCGAGAAGATGTTAAGGTCCTAACCCGCACATAGGTAGATCAATGTATTCGGATGTAATAAAGGTCAATATTAATAAGACCTTTCAATAAAATAGAATAAGGCAGATGTAAGAAGACCTAAGAGAAGCTTCCACTTCTAGAAGGATCTTCCTCTAAATGATTCTTTTTAGTATAAATAGGAGTCGAGGGTATGAGAACCCTAGCTTGGAGATTATTGTAACAGAGCGCTGATCGATTGGAGGTTGCCCCCTCGAAGAGGCCTGTGAACATTGCTATTTGATTCAAAGTGCTATTTCTATTGCTATTTCGTATATCATTTCTGTGTATTGTGAAAATTATGTGGATATTTTACTGTTATTCTGTCATTTCTAGCATTTTGTTTCTGTTCTGCATATTTTATATATATGGTATCTTGCAAGTGGTATCAGGGCACTTTCCTTGGCAGAAATTGTGGGTATTTTTTTTTCAGGGTAGAGACGTATTCTGACGTCTTTAAGCCACAGATATCTGTTGTTACGCGCATAAACCCGTGGTTGAGGGATTCATAAACGTAGGAAATATAAGTGGTTCTTAAGCGCACGTTTGTTGGCCACCCTTGTAACCCCTGTTGGTACCCCTTACGAGTGGTAGCGCATCAGACAACACCTGTGTACGGACCAGCCTAGATTTCCTGAAGCC
>JASDQU010102899.1:93779-149298 GCA_032191745.1 Picea mariana | reverse complement strand
CACATAGGTAGATCAATGTATTCGGATGTAATAAAGGTCAATATTAATAATACCTTTCAATAAAATAGAATAAGGCGGATGTAAGAAGACCTAATAGAAGCTTCCGCTTCTAGAAGGATCTTCCTCTAGATGCTTCTTTTTAGTATAAATAGGAGTCGAGGGTATGAGAAACCTATCTTGGAGATTATTGTAACAGAGCGCTGCTCGATTGGAGGTTGCCCCCTCGAAGAGGCCTGTGAACATTGCTATCTGATTCAAAGTGCTATTTCTGTTGCTATTTCGTATATCATTTTTGTGTATTGTGAATATTATGCTGGATATTTTACTGTTATTCTGTCATTTCTAGCATTTTGTTTCTGTTCTGCATATTTTATATATCTGGTATCTTGCAGAAGAAGAATCTATTTCTTCATATTTTGCATCTTAAAATACTTGAGGAGACTGCAATTCCTCAATGCAGCCCATGATCAGGGATTTTTCAAGACAACCACATTGTCGAGCTCATGCTCTCTTTCTTTCCACTCTATCATGACTTTTTTGAAATTCACCTACAATCATCAATAAGCAAAAGTCATTAGTCATGCTATTTTGGCAAAATTTCGGCAATTTTAGGGAAATTAAAAACTTAAAAAAATAATTTTTGCTCTAATTGGGATGCCAACGCCCCCTTTACATGTACACCAAGGCACCAACACTCCTTTACAATGGCCACCATAGAATTGTGAAAAAGGATAATGATCCCCTTCACATATTGAGGGAGCATTGGTCATTTTTGGGCATTTTTCTTGTGTTTCTGGGAAGCACTCTTCTCACTCTCACATCAGAGCATTGACGCTCCCTTATCAGCTTGCATGAGCACTTAAAAAATAAGGTAGCACTCCCCATCTAATTATAGTGGAGAAACGATCCCTTTTGGGTTCTTGGGACAACCCAGGGAATCTTTTTTAAATCCCAGTCATTTCCTTCAAACAAAATTTAAACCATACAAATTAAAGAGAGGAAGAAGAGAACCAACCTAGTCCAGACGACGACAAAAATAGATGGTTGTAGCTTTGACACTGTTCAATGTAAGGATCACCCTCCAAAACTCAAATTCTCCACTGCTCAAAATATTTGCACAAATGAAATGGTAATTGACATTTTTTCCCATATTACTATTTATAAAATTTCATTTTTTCCAAAGACATAGCTTTTTTGGGTTTTGATAAATATTTTGGAGGCCTTATTAATACACTGGCATGCAATTTTGACATTATTGGCAGGTCTTGGAGCAGTTTTATTGGATTTTCATCTTGCCACATTAATGAGCATAGTATTAGTTCGTTCTCATGCTCGGAAAAACATAAGAATGCATCGAGTAAACTTTTATCTCTTTTTAGGACTCACATGGATACACAAAAAAGGAACCCCCTAGAGTCGTCTTTAATATCTTTTCAGACACTCTAAACATGAAAATATTTTCAAGTGATCTTGCTTCCTTTCCCACTCATTAAAAGGTTTGAAAGGGCATCTTTCGAGTGATAATTTATCTCATTTTCGTCATCGTGAGACTAACATTACAAAAAAGGACAACACTGGAATCATCTTTAAGTCATTTTTAGACTCTCTAAATATGAAAAACCACCGAGTTTACCTTCTCTAGACTTGTTAAACAATCATACATTGAAGGGCCCATATGGGACTGAACTCTTACTTCTTCCAGTTCGTTAAAAAACGAAGAGGGACTTACCAAAGGTGATTCATATCGAGTATGTGTTACCCTCCTCGAGATCATTAAATTAAAAAGAGGTACTCATCTATCTAGATGGGGTGAAAATTGAAAGAAGAAATCCAAGCATTTTTTGAGAACATCAGAAGTCACCCTTATAGTCTCCCTTGAACACGACACTCTATCTTTTCATACATTTTTAATCCACTGAACCTCTACATTGAACCAATCCTCTGAGTTTCCTTACTCCTTTCGGCCACCCAAAAAAATTCACAGTATGCACCGCATTATCGTGTTTTGGTCCATGTTATGTTTATGTTGTTGTGCCTCAGTGTTCAAGGGAAGTATCTGCCTTGAGAGTCAACCATCACAAATTTCCTGTTTCAATACCTATGTTAGTCCATGTTCTTTTGATCCACTAATTAAATCTATGTCTCTGTTTCATGTCGTTGATGGGGGATACATCAAGGCCCTCCTTCGACAAGTCTATTCCTATTAACTTCAACACATTATCCAGGAACTAGACTTAGATACTAGTCAGTGCCTTGGGACTTGCATGCCTCAATGGTAGGGCTCCTCGCATCCAACAATGGGTTTACATCATTGACCTCTAATTGGATGATTCCGCTGATGTTCGACTTCAGATCATCCATTCAAATTTGTTGGAATGTACTAGAGTACCTTGGGAATCATTGACGTCAATGGTGATTTACCTCGTGCTTGTTAACAATTTACCTCATTGACTAGTAATCAAGTGTTTTTTTCCATGTTCGACATTAGGACCTCTATTCACATGGTTAGATTTGTACTACATCGATATCTTTAAGAAGACCCTGAGTTGATTCATCGTTCTTATATGTACTTTTCCCAGGTTGTGATGGAGTTTCTTTTCAACATTGACACATATACTGTTACATAGATCCACTTTATATTGGTCATGGATATGTCTTGTCATCTCATAGATCCAATGTGTATTCTTCATGGATACGATTAGTTCAGGTCATAGGACTATAGACCCACATTGTATCTTCAGTGGCTATACCTTTTTGTCAATATAATTATGGATCCATAGTGTATTTTATGGCATCCATACCTTGAAATTATTTATCACTCAAGCATAGGTATGCCTACCTTGGGTTTGAAACATGTCATAATATTTGTTTGATGGTTGTGTGCAACTTCTTCCAGGTTCTCCAATTCCATACCGTTTCTCTAAAAATTCTAAAAAGTACTTCAGTCATTAGTTCTCATCTTCTAACTTCACACTTTGGGGGGAAAACTATTACACATCAAAATTATTCATTACAATGATGGCCTAGTGTCATCATTACCAATGTCGCAAGTGTCGCATTTTGGCTGCAAGTGTCGAAAATATAATACTGTCATCTTTCCTATGTCATGTCTCGGATGAAATTATCAAGAACACTTAAAAGATACCTCTAAAGACTAGTTTTGAAGAGAAGAAATAATTCGACAAAGCGTACAAGTCTTTTGCATGGAAAAAACCACTCAAAAATCAATTTTGGAAGGAAGCACTCCCCTATACATTGTTAGGGAGTTCCATCTCTCTGTACCCTCTTTTTGGGGAGAGTTGCAACACTCTTTGAACCCTTTTGAGGGAGCCCTAGCCTTTTTGAGCAAATTTTGGACAGTTGAGGAAAATCAGGAAAGAATCCCCTTCATATTTGGAACTGGTTGGATTTGAATATGAGGTCAAGCCTCAATCTTAGGGAAGATCCACAAATGAAGGAGAAGGATCCTCAACCTATCCCAAGAATCTCTTAAGTGGTTAGACCTCTCCAAGCCTATATAAGAAGGCCTCCTCATGGTGAAAGGAGGAGACATTGAGAGCATCAAACTTATGATCTCATAAGGGAGATATCATTGAAGCATCATCAACTTGTGTGTGTATTACTTGAGCAAAGGGTTGGACAAGGAGAGTTGGGAGAAGCTGTTGCACCTTCATCAAAGGGCTATAAGTATTCTCTATTTTTCTCATTAATATACATATGTGCTTGTCCTATGTCTTTCAAGGTTATGTCTATTCTACATGAACTTGTCTCTAGTAGATAGATCTGGTTTTAAGCTAATCTTAGTATAATAGGAATCTTTTTCTATCTTTGTTTAGTTTGTAGAACCTATCGAGGAGCTTGAGGATCAAATATCAAACTTAGACTATGAGAGGACAAACGTCATTAAAAAGGTACACCTTTCTTCCTCTTCTTTATTCATTAGTTTAGCTAGATCTAAAAGGATGTCAGTGACCAATGTTAGCACCCTTTTTGTCTTGGTCTTAGGAGTTTAGAGCCCAAGTGGGAATCCACCTATCCGTAGGGGGATTTCTCTATAACAGAAGGACATGACTCAACGAAGAAATATGGCCTGATAAAATTTGATATAATGAGAACTTTATTCATAAATCTATTTTTGGATTCTATTCTCAATCATCCACACATGATTTTCTTAAGCCCTTTCACTTTTTGAAATTTTGCATTGAAATAAATATTATGTCTTGAGTGGTTTTTCCATATAGGTAAAAGTGCACAGTTGGAATCATACTCCTGATTTGAACTAGTGAGGATATGAGCATGCCATATTGAAAAAAACAAATTATAGTTGGGGGAGGTAGAGAGCAAGTGAAGATCCCACAAGGCTAGAGCAAAGCAGTCTGGAAGGTAACAATGGAAGCTCTTTCTAATCCTTAATTTCTGAAAAAAAGGCCGCAAAGATGAGTCGATGGTATTCATAAAATCATATGTGAGATGCATTTATCAGACAATGCTAGCACTGAAGCCCATCCAAATGAAATTATATACTCATAGGATTTCACACAGATTAGTCTTTCTAAGAGGCTGCAAAAATACTTTATGTGTTAAGATGCATGGACATTTTTAAAGCTGCTAAAAAAATTGACATTCATGATTTATTTTTTCAGTATACTCTTCCTTGTTGACTGTATATCTTTAATCATCATTTGTCCAAGGTTTCATTTTTCAATTGCAATAGATTTTGGGATGAGTTCATCTTCTAATTTTGAATGTGAATGCTCTCTTTCAATCCTCATCATAATTCCCCCCCAGAGACTATTCATTCTATAACTTTTGTTTGTCTTATGATTCATTATTATATAGAGACCTCCATGTTTCTTATAGAGACATCACCTTTGCATTGGGAACATGCCTGAATCAACTTGCATCTCTTTCCTAACTCATGAGATGAACTAGGGGTCTTTGTTGAGCATGAATCAGATCTATCTTGGAATATTGTGACAACAATATGAACATGACTTAACATAGTGGTTAATCAATTTCCATTCTTGCATGCTGGTTGGTAAGAAAATCCTATGTAATGGGGAACCATCCACACATTAAGCAACTGATCACGTGAAAGGTGAAGTGTAAAATTATAAAGGATGAAAATCAAAAGGGATAACCTTATTTATACAGGTGAAAAAAATATCCAAATTACATATCAATAGTTGGTAGTCATCCCCTATCAGGATATAACAAGGCCAAAACATTCCCCATCCACCAAATGTTAAAAATGCACTAAATAAACCAGGAAGGAATGGGAAATAAATATTGATCAGACTATTGGACATGCAGATATATCCATTGAGGCTATGGACACTCGCTAGCAGTGAAGCAAGGTCTAGCATTCCGTAGTGACTCCATCGAGGCTACAGACACTCATGGGTAGTGGAGAAATACTTGACAGATAATATATACACATGGTGAAAATAGTTTTATATCCCAAACCTATATCATGCCCATGATAGAGATACCAACCTTAATCATCGATGTAATTTAAGGAAATAAATCTCACCATCATCCATCCTCTTATTACAGTAGATGATCTCTAGTAGTTAGTATGCAAGAATCACTAGTGAGCCCACCACAATGGAATATTTTAGGTAATTGTTGCACATTTATTATGTAATTTCTAATATTAAAAGAAATTAATATACATGACCCTCTACATGTTTTCTCATAAGTTAGGGAAGACTAGCAAATATTTTGGCTTCGCCCAATATGTCGCCAATTGTTGTGCCCACACAACACCATCCCTAATTTCTTCTACTTGCTATCACTCTAAGAGAAGTAACTAGGGCCCCCTATGAAATGTTTTCTACTAGAAAACCTCTTATTCTCTCTCATGAAAATGTTAAATCCCAAGACTCTCTTCTTACTCTCCAAACTTGACCATTTTCTAACATTTTTTAAGATCACTATGGCTTGCCAATACATCCTGTATTGGCGAGCATCATTTTTACCTTGTTGATATAGGTTGCATCGATGAGCTTCTTCTTTTCATCACCGATACATCCAATATTGATGAGTAACGATTTTCCTCACAAATATAGGAAAGTGTCCAACACGTAGCAAATTTTCTATTTCACCCTTTATGTATTGTCTCCGAATAACTTTCGATCACCAAAACATCGACATTCATCTCATTTTAACCTCTGATACACTAGAATATATCCTCTCTTTTTCGCCAAAACACATGAATGGGTGAAACACTTAGAATCTTTTTGATGAGTGTGTATCGGTGCCCAAACAACTTGTGAACACTGATACATGGCACAAATCATCTCTTTAGTGCCGATAGTCAAGGTTTTCAAACATATCATGTGTTGACATCCAAACATTTATAAATTTTGATACATATGTGTGAAACCCAACATCATTGTCGATACATGAATGGGTTCAACACTTAGCAAATTTTTGTGTGAACTTTGTATGTATCGACATCAATCATGTCATGTCCATTGATACATTGGCATTCATAAATATTTTAACACTGATACACACAAGTGGTTCTTACTTACAATTTTTCATGTCCTTTTTGTTGTATTGGTGATCGATGTTTCCTCAATCATTGACATGTCATAGACCCATCCTCCTCCAACCATCGATACATGAATGCATAATCCTCCACCTTCACCGATACACTATGTATTTGTGAAATCCTTCTTTGTTCATTGATACACAATGTATCGATGAGATCCTTCTTTCTTTGTTGATGCACAATGTATCAATGATATTCTTCTTTCTTCACTGATACACAATGTATGATAGAGACACTCACATATTCAGGTCTTTCCTTTTCCCTCTAGCTCATATCCTTTTCACTGCACCCATTAAGTAGGTTATTTTGGCTCCATACAAATTTTAATCTATGTCATTTTGCAGTTGTGATTGAGTTTGTGTGTGTTACTAGAAACTTTTATTATGCATACCATACCAACATGTATATTTTTCACCTTTTTATTCTATAAATAACATTGATCATGAAAGTGTTATTTATTGTTAGGTTGGATTAATTATAGAATATATAGGGAACAAGTTGGCTCTGAATTGCATCTCAAAGAAGAATTGGTACTCTTGTTGCATACTTAGTGGCAAGTGCTCCAAACATCAGTTGGTTGTTTCCATGGGATAATATTTATCAACCAATAACATATTATTTTAGTTCCATTGAATGGATTAAGAGCCTGTATAACACAAGTGTTGTACGAAATGATATAACTAAATTAAGGAAAATTTGTAGCGAGAATGGGGTCCAAACTTTCATTAAAAAATTCCTTTGCTTGTGATTTTCGGTACTGGTAAAAGTGGATGTTTTACTCGCAAAAGAGGTTGGATGTACTTTTTATGGGATTACAATTCCAACACCACTAATGGAATCAAAATATGAGGTTCAAAAGTGCTAGAACCATTTCCAAATATTTCTCGTCAAGCAAGCCTCATTAACCGGGACCTTCATTAATCATGAATCTACTCAAATGATTGAATGAAGTTGTAAGGTATCTAACTAGAAGCCTCTCCGTATTCTCTCCACATTGCAAAAAATGGTCCCCTAATTAGAGATCGTATGAGAAAGTTATGAAATTTTGAACTCAATCTCTTATTGTTTCTTGTCATTAAAAAACACAGTTATAAATTTTTCGATTGTCTTCCTTCATCGTGTTGACGGGCGAAAACGACCATCCGTCAACTAAGAGAGTGGAACCGGTCCGGGGTTGTCTAATAACCCAAGCTGTTTGGAATGAACCACCCTGACGAGTTTAACAGCTCCGTTGGCCGCTCTAAGGTCTTCTATGAAAACCAGAGAGAAATGATTTGAGCTAAGAAATATAACTAAACTAAATAAAACAAACTAAACTATAACTGAACGAAAGAATCTAACTAAAGTAAAGGAACCTAGAAACTAATAAAACAAACTAAACTAATTACACTAACCTAATTATGAACTACCACCTGTTATATATACAAGATACTAACCATGATTATAATAACTCAAATCAACTATATAATTATCAAGTTAATTACAGTTTATTCACAAATATACATTACATACAATCTACAGATTTGAATAAAACCTGTGAAACTAATTCGCTTGCTGCCCCAAGACAGCGAAGATAACTCTTTTTTGATTTTATAATTTATGAATGGGAAAGTAAACTAACTGAAATTAAACAATCTAATATAATTTACTGAAATTAAACGATCTAATATAAATCTAATTAAGATTATATTTATATTAACCTACTAAATTGAAAACAGTAAACCAAATACTAATTAACCTGGAAACGCTCCAAGTCCGCCCTGTGTATGATTTCTTCTTAAGCTGATTGGAGGAAGAAATTCACACTATTTATCCCTTAAGCTTCTCGCAAAGGATCAGCTATAATGCTTCCTGAAGTATGTTACAGGACAAAAAAGACATAAAAGAAATCATAACAGTCTTCAGATTATAAATTTCTACAAAAGGGAAACCTATTGTGCAGAAAACTTATGTAACAATTCAGCCTACAAAGAAGACAAAGCTATCATTCATAAAATGAATCAACAACTGTTATGTTCTTTATCTCTTAGGAAGGAACAAGATATGTCTAACAGTAAGAAATTATATCATATGCATTTGATTTAGATGACAAAAGTAATACTGAACCATCAACATAGTGATATATAAAACATGGAACAAAGTATTGATATAATGAAAAGAAAAAGCTATGACAAAACACCAATTCTGCTCCAGTTTGAATCAAATTTACATATCTTTGTTCTCCCCAACTGAGGATTATGGATTATTACAAAACCATAGGTTTATATAGGTTTCTCACAAGGTAAAACATCCTTGTGAAAAATAGCAAATAGTTTTACACAATCTGGGAATAATCCCAAAATCCCTTAAACTAAGTAACTAAAAATGCAAGTGAAATCCTTAAGATATCCTCCAACTGCTCCTCATATCCATTACTAATTCGATTTTTCCTGTATTAGACACAAAGATAAAGTTAGAGGAGTATCCTGTTAAGAAAACAATAAAAAAAATGCATCTATGGAGTCAGCTACAGAATCATTTGATTATGTAGCCAGTCTAAATAGTAAACAGGATCAGATAACAATCAAAAAATCCAATCGAATTATTTTTTAATAATAATTGAACAACTAATAATTCAACCAAATTTATCATTTAAATCAAACCATATCAAAAGAAATGAAATCAAACAGGGTAAAAATAAATGCTCTGTTTCTATTCACCATAAAACATGGTCAAACGTTTGACAGACCTGTTTTGTATCAAACAAATTAATCCTTGATTCGAGTCATATGAGATACGATGTAATCATAATCATAAACCAAAATCGACCAAAACAGTAATCAAATACAATCATAATCGAAATCTTAATCATAATTTGCTACAGCTGTAGCAATACATAGTCGTTTCAACCAACAACAAAGATAGGCGAACTGTAGATTATGCATAAGATTCTGTTGTAATCAAAATTGAGAAAGGTTGTCATGATATACTCAAAACGAAATATGCGTAGCAACATTTGACCAAAATTATCATTGATTTCAATTTCAGAGTAAGACACAGTAAAAAACAAACAGCATTGCTAACCGTGAACTGGACAGCAATCGAATGAGATAGAGTCTAAGACAATTACGGACGAATCATCATTCTGGGTATGTCGTTTTGGTTTCACATATTTTGTGACTCAATTTTCACAGTCATCCCATAACAAAACAAGGTCGATTTGCCTCACGGATTGATTGGCTAGTAATTGGGTTATAGTTACGAATTGCATCAATCCTTAATGTAAAACAAAACACCTTTTTAAAACAAAATCAACATCGTATCTGTGTGGATCAAAAACCAAATGAAGATTAAATGGTAACAGAGAAACCATCGTTTATGTGCATGATAACCAATTCGAATTGAAAGATAAATCATGTTCCAAAATCTAAAATACAAAACGGCTTTCTAAAATAGAAGCAACAGAGCATTATATCATAACTAAATTTAAACAATCAAATCCAGAATATGATCATTCAGAATCTAATCCAAATCCAACTAAAACTTTAAACAAAATTCGATTTACCAAAACAAACCATGTACAACAGTGCATGTCTATGTAACCGAGCAAGTTGATAATGAACACAAATCTTATGATTGTGCCATATAAATGGGCGAGGGTTATACCAAGTAGACTGCTGAGATTACGCCATTTTCGAATTGACAATTGTCGTGGCTGACTCGACATTCTTGAACAGGATAGAGCCAGTGGTTCATTTTTTCTTATCGGAGGGTTGCACCTTTGCCTCATGACCGTTGATCCTAATCACTTGATTTTCTAAATCACGAATCCTGGTCTGCAACATTGGCACATCAGTCATAACCCACACTGGTCGCACGGGGCATCAGGGATTTTCAAAGATTCACCGAGGGTTCCTTGTGTTAATTTAATGCCAGGAAACTTAGGATTATCTTTTAGACAAGGTGGTAGATTGTTGACAAAATCGTTTGCAGGCTTGTCACATAATCCCTCCGAGTAAGGATACTCATCGGTGAGAAATCGTTCGATTTCAGAATCAGAGCTTTCGCTGACTATGATAGGGTCAGAGTTGGCAGAAGTTTTAGACTTGTTTCTCGCCATGCTAGAAATTAAGTGAGAGTTTTTCTTGCCTTTGGAATTAACACCAGGTTTAGCTTTAGGCCGATTGACTGTAGGCTTAGAAACTATAGCCACGGGGAGGCTCGTAGGGGGATCAGGTAGCGGTTTAGGTAGCAAAACACTGTAGGGTATAGGGGTAGGCTTGCTCTCGGTCACCATAGGCTTATCGACCTGCAGAGGGTTTGACACTTCAAATCCATTACAGCTAAGGAAATTATCCCAAGAATCATGATGTAACCCTAGCTCATATACCATACATATTTTAACCAATCCTACATGGAAAAGGCTGGTGTCGGCCTGACTGCATTTGTAATGTTTGGCCATTTTGAACAGGCTTCGGTGTAGGTAATGGGGCATATTAAGTTCGAAACCCATAAAAACCATCAATAAACGAAGGTGAAACAGGAAAACAAACCCGTACCTACCCTCGCAAGTAACAAAGTGTTTTATTACCATCAGGATATCAGACCAGCATGGTTTTAGCATCTTCGCAGGCAAGCCTCTGTCGCAAGAGTCCACTATGCGAGACCAAAATAACAGTGTCCATGGGACATTGTCAACCTTGTAGTTTTTCAATCATTTTTGTCCAATGACAGGCAGACTAGTTGCCAAGCTGAGAAACTGTTCAGTGATTTCAAGTTGGACATCTCCAACTTTGGCTCGGTAGCCATCGAATGACAATGCAAATTGTCGAGCGATAGTGAGGTTATACCCATCAAATTTCCTTATGAAATTGAGCCACCCATATTTTTCCAAGTCACTATACGCACCGTCAAACATTAACAGTGCTTGACACCCATTGGGCTCGGCCCTCACAACAGGAGCCATGGCTTCGGTGCATGGTAGGTTTTGAATCCGAACTAAACGATGCACATAGTCGAAAAACGATAGGGCTTAACAGCTTCAGCGCTCAACGAGGAAAGGATTAATTGCATGCGTGCGAAGGTGGTGGGATTACCACCGCCAAGTAAAGTATTAATGACTAAGTACAGTGGGGTTCCAACCATAATCACTTCAACCATACGTATCGGCCAACAAATGGGTGTACAACATATCAACGTGCCCTCCATTCGGAGTAGAACCAACATCATACGTTGTATTCATATGCCAAGTGTTAAGTTTAATCAACATGAAATCCAAGCACTAACCATCGATCTGTCGTGTCAATTAAAACATTTTAAACCAATGTTAATTAAATCATGTCAATACATAGTCTGAAACTATCGATTGTTCCATGTGACATCAATTTTCAAAACAATATACCAAACATCGATTAAACCATGAAATCGAAAATCCAAAAGGTTGATCTATGCGCCTTTGCAAAATTCAAACTATTTCCATTTTGTATGTAATCAAACTTATGATATTGCCAATGTGTTTTCATCATAATCAAAGTGTAGAGACATTACAACCAATGATCATATGAAAATGATAAGTTAAGAGTTCAAAACAATAAAACCAAAATCAATTATAACCCTTATGACATCAAACATAACTCATAACTTAATATTTATCAAAGAAATCAAGTTGCACAATTAAAGTGAATGGATATAGTTTGAAGAAACTTTTGCGGTGATGTGATAAACCAATGGTCGAATGTCTTTCAGCAAATCAATAAAAGACGACGACATTCAAAAAAATGAGAGAGGTGTTTTCACACTTTCAGTTGTGAAAACTGCATTGAAATCAAATTGTAATTGTCGCAAAAATGAAACAAATGTCTAGAAGCACAATGTGACGATACTTTGTCGTTTAGAAGACAAGAGGTGTAGGTAGCTTTTAAGGGAAAATTAAAAAAATGATTTGGCTGCCCACAATGGCGACATGCTAGGCGAAGCAGTTATCTCTATTATAAGAAATGAATTCAGATTAGGACAACAAAGAAAAATTTGTCTTGAAAGAACAACCAGAAAATCATACTACATCATCATCAACTATCTTTTCAAGCAGTGTTTTAAAAGATGCAAACCAATAACAGTCCTAAAGATCAACAAGTCATGATTTTTATGATAAAATATTCAATACTGTTGGCATGGCCACTGCTGCCAGCAGGCGTCCATAGACTCGACAGGGTTGCCATTTAACCCACTCGGACGTCTTTATCCTGTCAAGAAGTTCTAGATTAGAATAAGGACATCAAAGAAGTTTCTCATAATTTTTACACAGATTTTATTGTACCCGACATTGCTTCGCTGCCAGCAGGCCTGTTCAGTACCCCGGCGAAGTTGTCTTGGTGCCATGCTTGCATTGCCCCACTGCCAGCGGACCTGTTCAGTATCCCGGCGGGTTTACAAACACTTACCATAGCTCTTATTAATATTTTGTTTTGTTTTTCTTTTAAATATAGCTGAGCGGGGTGACACTGAAAATCTTGATATTTTGTCATATTTTTTTTAAAACTCATCAAAAATTTTAAATACTGTCCTTATTCACCTCCAGAAATGTTTTATTTCTAAAACAACTTACTTTGACATGGAAACATCCTTTTTTGAGTCATTCCTTTATGAAAAAGGGACAACGTAAAAAGATAAAGATAACCATGACAAACTTCACTTAGAAACTGAGATAGTAAACTTCTTTCAAACAACATTTTCCAATATCATTTTCAGAAATACATATCACTGATGCTTGTACAATCTTTCAGAAGTTATTTCAGCGAAGAGATTTTTCTATGGCCTATGTCTGAATGACTCAGTGTATAAGCATGCATATATTTCAAAACACACAAAAAAACACCAAGCTGATCAATCAAATCGAAATCATAAAATGAAAACAAAGGCAAAAATCAAAACAAAAGAAATATTTACATAATATACAGGGATGGAGATCAGGCAAAGTATCGTTTCAAGACTTGGCCATTCACCGGGTAGGTGTCAAGCTGTCCTTCAAGACTCTGCAAACGAAAGGAACTAGGACCCAACTTTTCAGCAATAAATAACGAACCAAGCCACAAATTTTGAAATTTAGTGTGTTTTCCCTTCTCTTCGTGTGATTTATCCCACTTTAAGACGAGATCGCCTACTTCAAAATTTCTATCAGAAGCAGAATTAGAATCGAACCAGCTTTTAATCAGTTGTTGATGTTGATCTAATTTATGCTTAGCTTGGGTTCATACTTCTTCTAACTTCATCAGAGCGTTAATACAACTTTCTAAAGGGGGACATTCTTCTTCTTGAACCTTGGAGCGAAGGAAGAAGAATATGAGGTGGCAACATGGCTTCTCTGCCATAAACGAGGAAGAAAGGGGAATTACCTATAGAGGCTTTGGGTGTCACCCTATCAGCCCACAATGCATTCAGAAGTGCATTGTTCCAATTCTTGTGATTCTCAGCCACGATTCTCTTGATAATCTTGATCAAGTTCTTATTTTTTGACTCTGCTAGGCCGTTGCCCTGGGGGTAATAACTAGCGGAGTACTTCAGCTTTATTCATTTTTCTAAGGCGAACTCACTCTTCTCAAGAGAGGAAAAGTATGAAGCGTTATCAAAGACTAGACAATCAGGTATGCAAAAATGGGTAATGATATGTGAGTTTAGAAAAGCGATCACCTGAATTGTGTTAACAGTTTTTAGCGCGGCAGCTTCATACCATCGACTAAAGTAATCAGTGGTTGTCACAATGTATTTGTGTTTTTGTGAGGATGGAGGGTTAATAGGACCAATGATATCAAAGCCCCATTGCTGGAAAGGAGAATCAACTGTAACGGGCTGCAAGGGGAAGGCTAGTTTTTTTAATCGCCCTGACGCTTTCTGACAAATAATACATTTTTGGCACAAGGTGTGGGCGTCTCTAAAAAGTGTTGGCTAGTAATAATCGACTCTTAATATTTTATGAGCAATGGTATCGCCACCGAAGTGACCACCAGCTTCATCTGCATGCAACTCGAGCAAAACTCTTTCTGCTTCGTCCTTCTCAAGACAACGCATCAGTACGCCATCAAAATTTTGACGAAACAATATACCGTTAACTAGATGAAAGGAGGCAGAATTTAGTCTCAATGCTCTTCTCTTGGTAGGGTTAAGGTGATGGGGTGCTGATCCATGTTGAAGACAGTGTCTAATATTGTTGTACCAAGAACTTACTAGGTTTTGTGTGCAACAAATCAAATTATGATCGCGTCGTTCTAGGTCTGACGTATCACTATCTTCATTTTGTTCAGTTTCTGAATCAACTACCAATTTACACAACCCTTGGCCTCTTACAATCTGAGATGGTATGATTTCTAAGTCAAACTCCTGCAAGAAGGTGACCTAGTTATCTCTTTTCTCTCCTAACTCTTTTTGCACTAACAAGTTTCCAACGGCACGGTAAGGAACAATGACCTTCGTTCTTGACTTCAGAAGATAAGAATGGAAATGCTTCACTGCCTTAAAGACATCGTAGGCTTGTCGATCGACCACTGGGTAGTTAAGTTCAGCACCTTTGAAAGAAGAGCTCATAAAAGCGATGGGTACTTCGTTGTTCTCGGCATTTTTTTGAGTTAGAATGGCGGCATAGGAACGATCAGAGCCAAAAGTATAGAGTGTTAAGTCTTGAGAGAAATCAGGGCTCATGAGAGACAGAGCGTCAATTATAGCCTTCTTTATATTGTTAAAAGCTTGGTTTTCAGTGGATCCCCAATGATATTAGGCATCCTTCTTGATCAGGTTCTGGAGAGGCCTGACCATTTCGGAGAAACTAGGGACAAACCTTCTCACGAAATTAATCTAGCCAAGGAAGGACTGCATGGATTTCTTGGAGGTGGGTGGGGGAAGTTTGGCGATGACTTGTGTCCTTTCGGTGTCAATAATCATTCCATCGCTAGACACTACGAATGCTAGTAGTTTACCTTGTTCTACTGCAAAGATGGACTTTTTAGGGTTCAAGGAGATGTTGAATTTACGACATCGGAGAAGAATGGATCGTAGGTGAGCTAGGTGATCGTCTTTGTTTTTTGAATAAATGGTCACATCATCTAGGTAGACTACTACGGAGTGATTAATCAATCCTCAGAAATCAATATCCGTTTCTCTCTGAAAGGTAGCACCGGCATTAATCAAACCAAAGGGCATTTTGCGATAAGCATAAGTGCCCCACAGGGTACGGAAGGTAGCTTTTAATTGGTCTGACAGAGACATTAAGACTTGGTTGTATCCGGAGAAACCATCCATTAAGGACAGCCTCTTGGAACCAGATACTTGTTGAAGTATCTGTTCCATGGGAGGGACATGGTAATTATCTTTATCAGACGCTTTTTTGAGGTTTCGGAAATTGACACAAAGTCAAATTTCCCCGTTTTTCTTCCGCACTGGGACGAGGTTGGATACCCATTGAGTGTGCTTAACAAGAAAAATTATTTTAGCACTAAGTAGTTTATTCAATTCTTTTTGTATGGTCGGTTCTAATTTCAGATGCATTTTCCTCAGTTTCTATTGGAAAGGCAAGGTTTGGGGTTTCATTGGGATAACATGCTGTATAATGTTAGGATCGAATGTCTTAATATCTTCGTAAGTCCAAGAGAAGACATCCTTAAATTCTTTAAACAATTTAACAAAAGAAACTTTTTCTTGCTTAGAACATCCCAAGCCTAAGTTGATACACTGAGGGTTTTCACTAGTTCCTAAATTGACTTTTTCATAAGACAGCGAGGAACTATTGGTTTTACAATTGACCGTCTTTTTGAATTTATCTTCAAAGTCATAAAATTTTTCTAATCTAGCAACAAATTTGGGCAAGGAATTTACCATGTCCGATTGAGCTTCAGGAGGTTTCGGATTAGGTATTACCGTAAAGTCGTGTAAGTTGTCATCATGCGTTTGTTCATCTATCACAGCTCCTTGGAAGGTTTCCTCCATGTGCAGAAAGTTGATGATTTGCTGATCATCGTCAAATACTCTCCAGTTTGTGATATTATCTGGAATAGATGGTCGAAACAATAGCTCCACGAAGAATGCGTTTGGAGATAAGCCTTATGCAAGAAGAATTTTAGAGGCAACATTAGCGAGTAGATCTGCTTCAGCATTACTTTATCTAGGAATGGAATTTATATTAAAAGCAGAAAATTCGTTTATTAGACTCCATACCTTAGATTGGTAACATTTGAGATGCGGGGTAAGGCAATGTATAGAATTTCTCACCTGCCTGACCACTATCTCTGAGTCGCCGAATACAAGTAGATTTTGAATGTGCATGACTAAGGCTTTTCTGAGACCTTGTAGTAAAGCCTCATATTCTACAACATTGTTAGTACATTCAAATTCTAATCTACAAGACAATAATGTTTTGTTACCTGTCGGATCAATGATGATGCAGCTTGCGCCAGCTCCTTCTTTAGACTTGGAACCATCGAAATATAAAGACCAAATTTGATTCTCATCAGGCTCACAGGATTGTTTGATAGAAGCTGTTGGTTGCGTATATGCTTTGATCTCGGATTGTTGTTGTGGATTGTTGATAGGCGAAACTTTAGCCATGAAATTTCCGAAATAGGTGTCCATCCATTGGATTTCAGGTGACTCTGCCGGAGGTGTATATGGTTCATTGGGGTCATTCAAGTCTGTGATCGTGAACTTGAGGTAACGCTCACGATTCACTCTGATCTTGTTGGGCTTGTCATTTTCTGGAAGCCACAAGTGAGACCAGTCTGTTACGAAGTAGCCATGTAGCTGCTCCGACCAGTCCCTGCTCAAAAACATACCATACACTTCTGGAATATCAACCACAATTATATCGATGACTTGATGAACCTTTGGGTTAGACGATAATCTAATCAATACATTTTTCAATTTGCCTAAAACTTTAACATCTGTTCTATCAAGTTGTATAATTTTCAAAGAGGATGGCTCTACTTCAGCATTAATCTTTTGGCAGACTGACCAAGGCATCACATTTGATGATTCTCCTGAGTCAACCATACAGTTATGCACATTTCTGTTGAAGATTTCGAAAGTTAAAAGAAAAGGAGGTACATTCTTGCAAGTGTTTAAAGTAGTAGCTTGTGGTTTCTTACTCGCATTTTCTAAGACTACCTTATCTGAATTATTTACACTATTTACATTGTTATTTACATTATTTACATTTGATAGAGGAAGGATTCCTTTATATTGAGTATCAGAGTTGTCTTTTGTGGAATTATTCTGTGGAACTTTGCTTTGCACAACCTTATTACCATTTGAATTACCATTCTTGCCATTGTCCAAAATATTTTTCAACATATTCTGTAACAAAAATGGAAATTTCAACAACTCATAAATAGAAATGTTAGCCCACAATTTCTTAAGATCTTCAACAACATCATAATCTATTTTAGGGCTAGCATTACTCTGTTTAGTTTGTACTGATTTAGATGACTTTGGAGGTAGAGTTGTGGTGTTATCGACAGAAGGTCTATTTGCGGTCTTGCTCCTGGTATCGTAAGGTTGCACAGTCTCAAAGTTAGCTTGGAAGATACTATCAGAGAGGTGACCAAAGATATTAGGAGAAGACTCTTCTTCTTGGGTTGTTTCCTTCTCGACTTCCTCTTGAGAAATTTCAGGAGGCATCAAGTCATCTTGGGGTCCTAGAATTGTCTGAAGAGCATATTGCAAACTTTCTAGGTTCAAGCCTTCGGGGTTTGGATTAGGCCGGTTGGTTTGAAAAGGATTTCGGAAAGGAGGTTTGTAGGGTCCCTTACTCGAAGAGGCCTCCTCAGATGAACTTTTTAAATCTATGACTTGATTAGATAACTTCTGCACAACTTTGGTTAAATTTTCCAAATTAGAGTTTTCAGGTTGTGATTTGTTCTGTATAGGTCTGGGAAGAATTTCAATCTTCTTCTTGGAAGAATAAGTAGTATCAGGGTCATTGCTAGAGGAATCTTTAAGGCTAAGAATATCTTTTTCAATTTGAGTAGCCTCTTCAAAGGCTTCTAACAACGTTTCCTTTTTAGATCTTTTCACCCAAATAGCTATACTTTGATGTAGAGCTTTAGTGTAGTAAGCTATTACAAGGCTTTCTGCAAGCATAGAGTCTGCAGGGATTCTATTCTTAAGTGTTAAAAATATTTGGTTAAAATCTTTAACTTTTTCTTTAGTATTCATTTTGAAGTTTGAAAGATCCATAACTAAGACTTCTGGAGGCTTGCTATCTCCGAATTTTTCAAAGAAAATTGACTCAAAATTTTCCCAAGACACTATGGTGTGAGGCTGTTGGGCAAAGTACCAAGTGGACGCATTACCCTCAAAGGTGTAAGGGAACAACCTACAGACAACATCTTCATGTTCAACGTTCCGGAGTCTGATGGCTAACATAATTGTTTTGATATGATCTTCTGCTATCTGTTTTGAATCGGGATAAAACTTAGGGAGCCATTTCTCCGAGTGTTTAGGCAAAGGATGTTGGGAACCAGGTACCGCTATAGCATCCTAGTCCAACCATGGTCTAGCAGGGTTGTTCTGATTTGCCATTGGGGAATTGGGTGTGGAAGGACGGGAAGGTGGTTTGCCTTCGTCAGAAGAGGAATCTCCTCCAGAAGAAGAAGGAGATGAGGGAGGGGGTGAAGGAGGTATCCCAGATCCTCCTGCAGTAGGATTTGTGTTTGGATCTGTAGGATTCACAGTAGGATCTATATCACCTAGTTGTTCTCTGACTTCAGAGAAGTCTAGAGGTTGAATCCATGGGCGATGTGGTTTCCTAAGACTAGCAAAGGCTTTGTGTGATTTGATAAGAGATTGTCTAAAAATTTCTTGTATATCACCGCCTGTAGGATTAGGGGTTGCTGGCTCAACTGTGATCTGAGGATCTTTGGTTGAAGTAGTTGTTGTTTGAGGGGGGATATATATTATATTGTGAATGGCTTCTAGTCACTATGGGTGTGCGGTTAGGTGGGGGAGGAGTCTTACAACCACCTCGTGCCATTAATTAATTTCAGGCCCTCCTTTTAGCGACATTTGTTGACGGGCAAAAACGACCGTCCGTCAACTAAGAGAGTGGAATCGGTCCGGGGTTGTCTAATAACCCAAGCCGTTTGGAATGAACCACCCTGATGAGTTTAACAGCTCCATTGGCCACTCTAAGGTCTTCTATGAAAACTAGAGAGAAATGATTTGAGATAAGAAATCTAACTAAACTAAATAAAACAAACTAAACTATAACTGAACGAAAGAATCTAACTAAAGTAAAGGAACCTAGAAACTAATAAAACAAACTAAACTAATTGCACTAATCTAATTATGAACTACCACCTATTATATATACAAGATACTAACCATGATTATAATAACTCAAATCAACTATCTAATTATCAAGCTAATTACAGTTTATTCACAAATATACATTACATACAATCTACAGATTTGAATAAAACCTGTGAAACTAATTCGCTTGCTGCCCCAAGACAACGAAGATAACTCTTTTTTGATTTTATAATTTATGAATGGGAAAGTAAACTAACTGAAATTAAACAATCTAATATAATTTACTGAAATCAAACGATCTAATATAAATCTAATTAAGATTATATTTATATTAACCTACTAAATTGAAAACAATAAACCAAATACTAATTAACCTGGAAACGCTCCAAGTCTGCCCTGTGTATGATTGCTTCTTAAGCTGATTGGAGGAAGAAATTCACACCATTTAGCCCTTAAGCTTCTCGCAAAGGATCAACTATAATGCTTCCTGAATTATGTTACAGGACAAACAAGACATAAAAGAAATCATAACAGTCTTCAGATTATAAATTTCTGCAAAAGAGAAACCTATTGTGCAGAAAACTTATGTAACAATTCAGCCTACGAAGAAGACAAAGCTATCATTCATAAAATGAATCAACAACTGTTATGTTATTTATCTCTTAGGAAGGAACAAGATATGTCTAACAGTAAGAAATTATATCATATGCATTTGATTTAGATGACAAAAGTAATACTAAACCATCAACATAGTGATATACAAAACATGGAACAAAGTATTGATATAATGAAAAGAAAAAGCTATGACAAAACACCAATTCTGCTCCAGTTTGAATCAAAGTTACATATATTTGTTCTCCCCAACTAAGGATTATGGATTATTACAAAACCATAAGTTTATATAGGTTTCTCACAAGGTAAAACATCCTTGTGAAAAATAGCAAATAGTTTTACACAATCTGGGAATAATCCCAAAATCCCTTAAACTAAGTAACTAAAAATGCAAGTGAAATCCTTAAGATATCCTCCAACTGCTCCTCATATCCATTACTAATTCGATTTTTCCTGTATTAGACACAAAGATCAAGTTAGAGGAGTATTCTGTTAAGAAAACAATAAAAAAAATGCATCTATGGCGTCAGCTACAGAATCATCTGATTCTGTAGCCAGTCTAAATAGTAAATAGGATCAGATAACAATCAAAAAATCCAATCGAATTATTTTTTAATAATCATTGAACAACTAATAATTCAACCAAATTTATCATTTAAATCA
Organism: Picea mariana; assembly: GCA_032191745.1. NCBI lineage: Eukaryota > Viridiplantae > Streptophyta > Pinopsida > Pinales > Pinaceae > Picea > Picea mariana. The sequence goes on along the minus strand of JASDQU010102899.1, from coordinate 128,195 downwards.
AACCATATCAAAAGAAATGAAATCAAACAGGGTAAAAATAAATGCTCTGTTTCTATTCACCATAAGACATGATCAAACTTTTGACAGACCTGTTTTGTATCAAACAAATTAATCCTTGATTCGAGTCATATGAGATACGATGTAATCATAATCATCAACGAAAATTGACCAAAACAGTAATCAAATACAATCAGAATCGAAATCGTAATCATAATTTGCTACAACTGTAGCAATACATAGTCATTTCAACCAACAACAAAGATAGGTGAACTATAGATTATGCATAAGATTCTGTTGTAATCAAAATTGGGAAAGGTTGTCATGATATACTCAAAACAAAATATGCGTAGCATCATTTGACCAAAATTATCATTGATTTCAATTTCAGAGTAAGACACAGTAAAAAACAAACCACATTGCTAATCGTGAACTGGACAACAATCAAATGAGATCGGGTCTAAGACAATTACGAACAAATCATCATTCTGGGTATGTCGTTTTGGTTTCACATATTTTGTGACTCAATTTGCACAGTCATCCCATAACAGAATAAGGTCGATTTGCCTCGTGGATTGATTGGCTAGTAATCAGGTTATAGTTACGAATTGCATCAATCCTTAATGTAAAACAAAACACCTTTTTTAAACAAAATCAACATCGTATCTGTGTGGATCAAAAAACAAACGAAGATTAAACGGTAACAAAGAAACCATCGTTTATGTGCATGATAACCAATTTGAATTGAAAGATAGATCATGTTCCAAAATCTAAAATACAAAACGGCTTTCTAAAATAGAAGCAACAGAGAATTATATCATAACTAAATTTAAACAATCAAATCCAGAATATGATCATTCAGAATCAAATCCAAATCCAACTCAAACTTTAAACAAAATTCAATTTACCAAAACAAGCCATGTACAACAGTGCATGTCTATGTAACTGAGCAAGTTGATAATGAACACAAATCTTATGATTGTGCCATATAAATGGGCAAGGGTTATACCAAGTAGACTGTTGAGATTATGCCATTTTCGAATTGACAATTACTGTGGCTAACTCAACATTCTTGAACATGATAGAGCCAGTGGTTCGTTGTTTCTTGTCGGAGGGTTGCACCTTTGCCTCATGACCGGTGAGCCTAACCACTTGATTTTTTAAATCATGAATCCTAGTCTGCAACATTGGCACATCAGCCATAACCCACACTGGTCACACAGGGCATCAAGGATTTTCAAAGATTCACCGAGGTTTCCTTGTGTTCATTTAATGCCAGGAAACTTAGGATTATCTTTTAGACAAGGTGGTAGATTGTTGACAAAATCGTATGCAGGCTTGTCACATAATCCCTCCAAGTAAGGATACTCATCAGCAAGAAATCGTTCGATTTCAGAATCAGAGCTTTCGTTGACTATGATAGGTTGAGAGTTGGCAGAAGTTTTAGACTTGTTTCTCGCCATGTGAGAAATTAAGCGAGAGTTTTTGTTTCCTTTGGCATTAACACCAGGTTTAGCTTTGCGCCGATTGACTGTAGGCTTAGCAACTATAGCCATGGGGAGGCTCGTAGGGGGATCAGGTAGCGGTTTAGGTAGAAAAACACTGTAGGGTACAGGGGTAGGCTTGATCTCGGTCACCATAGGCTTATCGACCTGTAGAGGGTTTGACACTTCAAAGCCATTACGGCTAAGGAAATTATCCCAAGAATCACGATGTAACCCCAGCTCATATACCATACATATTTTAACCAATCCTACATGGAAAAGGCTGGTGTCAGCCTGACTGCATTTGTAATGTTTGGCCATTTTGAACAAGCTTCGGTGTAGGTAATGGGGCATATTAAGTTCGAAACCCATAAAAACCATCAATAAACGAAGGTGAAACAGGAAAACAAACCCGTACCTGCCCTCGCAAGTAAAAAATTGTTTGATTACCATCAGGAGATCAGACCAGCGTGGTTTTAGCATATTCGCAGGCAAGCCTCTGTTGCAAGAGTCCACTGTGCGAGACTGAAATAACAGTGTCCATGGGACATTGTCAACCTTGTAGTTTTTCGACCATTTCTGTCCAATGACAGAAAGACTAGTTGCCAAGCTGAGAAACTGTTCAGTGATTTCAAGTTGGACATCTCCAACTTTGGCTCGGCAGCCGTCGAATGACAACGCAAATTGTCGAGCTACAGTGAGGTTATACCCATCAAATTTCCTTATGAACTGGAGCCACCCATATTTCTCCAAGTCACTATATGCACCGTCAAACATTAACAATGCTTGACACCCATTGGGCTCAGCCCTCACAACAGGAGCCATGGCTTCAGTGCATGGTAGGGTTTGAATCTGAACTAAATGATGCACAAAGTCGAAAAATGATAGGGCTTAACAGCTTCAGCGCTCAACAAGGAAAGGATTAATTGCATGCGTGCGAAGGTGGTGGGATTACCACTGCCAAGTAAAGTATTAATGACTGATTACAGTGGGGTTCCAGCCATAATCACTTCAACCATACATATCAGCCAGCAAATGGGTGTACAACATATCAACCTGCCCTCCATCCGGAGTAGAACCAACATCATACGTTGTATTCGTATGCCAAGTGTTAACTAACCATCGATCTCTCATGTCAATTAAAACATTTTAAACCAATGTTAATTAAATCATGTCAATACATAGTCTGAAACTATCGCTCGTTCCATGTGACATCAATTTTCAAAACAATATACCAAACATCGATTAAACCATGAAATCGAAAATCCAAAAGGTTGATCAATGCGCCTTTGCAAAATTCAAACTATTGCCATTTTGTATGTAATCAAACTTATGATATTGCCAATGTGTTTTCAGCATAATCAAAGTGCAGAAACATTACAACCAATGATCATATGAAAATGATAAGTTAAGAGTTCAAAACAATAAAACCAAAATCAATTATAACCCTTATGACATCAAACATAACTCATAACTTAATATTTATCAAAGAAATAAAGTTGCGCAATTAAAGTGAATGGATATAGTTTGAAGAAACTTTTGCAGTGATGTGATAAGCCAATGGTCAAATGTCTTTCAGCAAATCAATAAAAGACGACGACAGTCAAAACAACGAGAGAGGTGTTTTCACACTTTCAGTTGTGAAAACTGCATTGAAATCAAATTGTAATTGTCGCAAAAATGAAACAAATGTCTAGAAGCACAATGCGACGATACTTTGTCGTTTAGAAGACAAGAGGTGTAGGCAGCTTTTAAGGGCAAATTAAAAAAATGATTTGGATTCCAACACACCGGAGGATTTTTTTTTTCTTTTCCCGATACAAAAATATTATTTATTTCACCAATACACTGGAGGAAATATTGTTTCCTTTTTCAATACAACAAATGTGATCTTGTTTCTAGCGTTGATATGCTCGTGAGTCCCGTAAAAATGCCTTTTGTATTTTGGCCATAAATTTTGACTGCGGAACCCATTTCATTATATCCTTATATCATTGGAAAGGCTTTTTTGATATATACAAATTCCTAGTTATAGGTTTTAGGATATTCCTCACTATTCATCTTGTAGTTTCAAGTTTTCAAATTGGAGCTCAATCCTTTGGGAATTCATCATCCCTTTGAACCGTTGATATGCCCAATGTCAACAAGAGAAACATGTTTCTTGCCAACACAATGGAGGATTTCACCCATTTCCCATTGATATACCTCGTTTTGGTGGAATCATCTCATCTTCACTGATGCAGAAAAGGGGTCCAACTCTTAGTTTCTTAATTAATTAATTTCCCTTCCTTTAGATGTTGGACCTCAATATTTCTTCTAGTGTTGATACGTTGGAGCTCAATATTTATTTTGGTGTAGACATATAGGAGCTCAATTTTTCTTTAGGCACCAACATACCATAGCTCAATCCTTATTTTGGAACAAACATATCAGAGTTGATCCTTCTTCCAGTGTTGATACACCAACGAAAAAAATAACTTCCAACCTTCGATACAGTGACAGGTATTGTAAAATGGAATTTCATATTTTGGTCATAATTTTTGACTCCAATACTATTTTTATGTATTCCTTATACTTTTGGAAAGGTCTCTCCAAAATATACAACTTCCTAGTTATAAGTTTTACACGATTCCTCAATGTTCATCATATATTTTTGACTTTCATGATGGAATATTGTCATAAGCTTAAAAATTAAATAACAGAACATTGCAATGGGGGGTGTCCATGAAAAAAAAATCAAATACACAAGCTATCAAACTAGAGGAATTAGATATGAACCTCTCACTCAATTTCTGATTAATTTTCTATGGTTAAATATATTTTAATTTATATTTTGAAATGTTATGTATGGGAAACTCATGTATTTGGTGTTGAATGACATCCAGGTACCAGCTGGGAAAAGGACATATATCATTGTATATGAATGTAAAGAAAAGAGGAAAAAAGGACTAGATTAAATACCAATACACCAGTAGTATAAAAGGGGAAGAGGAGATAAAGGCAAAGGAAAGCATATGAAAAATTTGAATTTGTGTATCTCATATTTTCTTAAGAAGAAAACGAATGTGGAAAGTGAAGAGCTTGTAATTGTTTCTTGAGAATCCAAGAAATACCAAGGAATGATTATCAAACTTGGCCATAATAACCCATGATGACCCATGAGAACAAAAAGAACAAATTCAAAATACTAACATATATCATGTATGATATATTAAATCATGAGCACTTCCATTGTCCTTATTCCCTCATCATTCCAAAGAGGATAAGGAATTTTTTTTTGTAAATGATAGGTCATGCAGGGAAGGTAGAAGGTCAAGAGTCAAGATGAATTTGAATAAATAGGGGGATTGTATCTGAAGAGGGGGATTTTGTCTCTTGAAGATTTCATGTACTATTGTTGAAAATTTTAATGAGGACAACCTATTTGGCCAATCTATTTTCTAAAGAACTCTAATTCTCATGTTGCATGTGTGTGGACTATTTTGTTTCATTGTGCTCAACATTGGGGTTCTGTAATAATGTACTCTATACTTTATACTATTCTCATGTATGTTTGTTGCATTCTTATTTCAGTTTTTTAGGGAATATTTGTCTAAATTTGTGGACATAGAACTATAAATGATTGTTTAATTAATGCTAGACTATTCTTTGTTTGTAGTTATTTATTCGTATTCTTGTCTCTGATGTGTGAACTATTTATTGGGACATCGATATGAGAACGTCTAGTTAGATGTTTTATTTTTGGTTATATTTTCTATCTGGATGCACACATATTATATTATTTTCATTTCATTTCTTATCTTAGAAATCATCATCGGTGGATCGGGTTGCAACTGATAAACCCAAAAATAAAAATAGTTGTCGTGCTAAAATCTGGATGAGTTCCCTATTCCAAATGGTGAGAGGTATAATTGGGACTTCTTATACAGGGTAATACATGCTGTTGATAAAGGGCATTTTTCCTACATCAACACATAACAACTAGAGTCTATAGGCCAAGAGATAATTCTCATAGACATTGGTTTTGATCTTGAACTTGGATCCAAATAAATATTTGGTTTTGGATTTTTGAATTATCATGTACCACCTCTAGATAATATTATAATTTCCCTCTCACACAAGGGATACTTGAGCTCACTATTACTTTCCTCTTTCATTCACATTGCCACACTTCACACACAATTTATTGGTAATATTTACACAACCAAACTTGGCACTCATATTTGTTCCATTACATAAGCAATTTAGTTGAATATGTGTTAGCAACAATAGCATCATTCTCTTAATAAACTTGGTAGAAACTAGTTTGTATCCCAATTGGAGGTATTTTTGAAGGTGACCATGAATATAATTACTTCTCAAACTATGTACATGTTCCTAACTCTTTTGGTCTATTTAAATATCCGAGCGTTTTCTTTGGCTTACCCCCTAACCATTGCTACCAATTTTTTAGTTTATTTCTTACACCAAACCATCAACTTATGGGAATTTCCTCATGTACATCATGTTACTCTTTACTTCATGCCATTTATTATGTTTTCATCAAGTTAATATGACATCAACAAGAAAAGATAAAGCTTCAAACATCACTCTCTCTTAAATGACCACCAATTATTATTCTAGAATTCAATTCATCATCTCAACTTGTTTCCTATCCTTATTAATCCAATAATGGGAAACCATATACAAGTGAAGACATTATTTCAACCATCAAATCAATTAACAAGCATCAATTCTTGCTTATGTCAATTTTAGATCATCATCCCTTGCATAATTTATTCAATATGTGTTCATTGCTAACATTAAATACTTTCATATAAAATTTGTGTTAACAACAAACACCTAGATGTAAAAATTGTGTTTATAGTCTGAATTGATCATATAGATACATATAAGAGAACTCCTAATCCTATATTTTAGATAATTTTTTCTAGGCTAGAGACCTATTTCATCTTTTATAGATAATATAGTGATTTTGTTTTTAGTGGGTAAATATATGGTAGGAGAAGAGTACATGTAGGACATACAAGTGGTTTCACTTTGTTGTATACCCTTGTAACCCATGTTGGTACCCATTAAAGTAGTATCACACCAAATTGCACATACAAATGGAATTCAACCATTACAACATGCATGGGAGCATGTAGAAGCACCTAGATCTTCAATGAGGGCAAGTGTACCTACTAGGAGATATGCCCCATGCATTGCATTGGCTTCTTCCACTTATGAGCCTTCCACTTATCTTGAGGAGGTGAGGTCTGATGCCTTGATGGATGAGTGTGATGTTTGAGAGACAGTGGTTATTTTCAAGATTTCAATAGGTTTAAATTTTCAAATGGTATGTTTGGTTAGGTTGCAAAGGGAGAACATTGTTTTTGGTGAAAAAAATTTCCTCATAAAGAGGGAGTGTTATATTTTAGGGTTACCTTGAAATTGTTTACACAATGCTTGGGGGTGTCACATGTGATGTGGGGTGCATGGTGTATGGATGACCCTTTGTTGTGTCGTGATGGAAATACACATGAGAAGTGTCTTTCTTAGTGACTCATCAACTTTGTGTGGATGATTGTGTGCCTTTTTTCCTTGGAGCATTGGTGACCTTTGGAGACTAGTGAATTTATTTCATGTAGGTGGGGTGGACAAGGAGGAGCACATGGCGTAGGAGGAGCATTGGATATTTGGAGGCTTTTGGGGTGGAGTAATTTTGTACTATTCTTAAGGAGTGTTCATGCCTTGTATATTTTCTTGTTGGATGTCTTCACCTTGGATCTTATCATGTGTCACTTATTGAGTGAGTGATTCATATGTCACCCTATGTTCTTGTGGATAGGTTTCTTGTAGTGGATTAGGTCCACTACTGTATTTTTCACCACCCCCACCTCTCATATATATAAAGGGAGGATAGAGTCATTTACGAGTTCATTATTGATTTTATGGATTCGGTCAACACTCACTTGTATTAGAGATGCGAGGAGTGAAGTTATCTAATATATTTTTCTCTTTGTACTCTTCATTTTATTACCCCTTTTTATCTTATAGTTCTGAAGTCATTAGAGAAGTTCAAGGTTAATTCCAAGGTTAGGGCTTCACTTAAAGTAGGAAATGAAGCTAACGTTTGTGATAAACCCTAGAGATTACAATAAGAAATGTTCATATATATTTTCTTTTTTTGTTTTCTAGTGTTTTTTTCACCCATGGGACTAGCTTATGGTCTAATAAAGCACAACCCAGGTGCATCAAATCCATCAAAATCACCTGGGGATTGCACCCAGCCTGGGCCGCACCAACCCTTAACATGGATGGATTTTTTGACGGTCTCCTCCTGACTACCATGATTTTTGAACCTTGGACTCATTACATAATGAAACCTTTGAAATCCAATCATGCTAGTGGGATTTGGCATTCTTGTATATTTTGTGAGGGAAGAGTGACTAGGGTTTTGGAAACCCTAATTTTGCTTGTTATGCTTGTTGAAGAGGAGAAGAGAATGAAATTCCTTGCACACTTGTTGGATGCAATTGTAGAATACAAGGAGGATATTTGATTAAGAAAATATATATTTTTAAGAGTTATTCTTAGCTAGGAAAACTTGGTGGCTAATATTTTCAAGGTTTCCCTAGCTAGGGTTTGGAGAGCTTGAGATTGTACCAACTTGTGATAAACTGTTAATGTGTGCATGTACGTCATATCTTGTATATTAATGATGTGTATTAGCTGTCGAATTATTGTGTACTTGTATATATAATTTTCAAGTTGTGTTTTCTTCTTGATTTCCTAAGTTCCAAAATTTGTTGCTCATGCTCACTTGACATAACATATGGCTAAAATTTTTAAAAGATTTAACATATATCTTGAAGATAAGAGGGCATATTTATTTTTGTATAATCTATTGTAACAAAGTGATTTCAAATCTCTTATATACATGAAAACATGTTCCTTAAGGTTTGTAACATGTTGACATTGAATTACACATGTTTGGTATCGTTTCTCTTGTGTTTCCTAGTGATTTTAACTAAAGTGAAGTGAAATCAATTATTTGTTGTTGTTCTTTGTATTAACTAGATATTGGAGATCCGATCCAAATTATTTTTTAGAATGAAATGAAAGCAAAAATATTAAAATGAAATACACATAAATATTGCCAGAAACAAAGAAATATAGTAATACATGATTTCCATTAATGAAAGAAATGTACAGACACTCTAAAAATACAGAGTGAAAGACTCACTATAATGGTGGTAGCTTATCTTTGAGAAGATATGTGATGGATACTCGCATTCACAATAAGATGTTTTTTTACAATGAGGCTCCAAAGGCCTTTTTAACATAAGGAAAATCCAAAACCCTAACCCCAGAAGATGAAAAGCTAAAAGGTTAGTGGGCCCCGATGGGGGTAGTTGATACATCAACTTCCTAGGGGTGTAAATTTTTGCATACGATCTCTGTTTGGGTCACTCGATACATCGTTGGAAAGGTATAATAGAGAATAATTTTTTTTGAATTTCATAGGCTAGTGCTTTTGGCATTCTCTAGGGCCAAAAATCCCCCAAGAAACGCTGTATAGGGCCTTAAAATGACCCCAAAAGTTTGGGACCCGAAAAACTACCGAAAAACTGCCAAGGTGGAAAACTCTTTTCTAAGCCGCTCGAATAGGTGGGTGGCCACCGATATCCATCTGGATCAATCCTCCTTCATTTGGAAGAAATGTTCTCCATTGCGTTGAGTTTTTAGGGGAGAAGGGGAAGCGTTTGTTGTACTTGATCCTTGGTGAACGTCTTTCCTTGCCAGCGAAGTTGCGCTACTTAGCTTGTTGAAGGTTGTCATGAACCTATTGTTGGCAGGGTTGAGTCCATTCAACCAGTCAGTCTACATGAGATGACTGTGTGCAAAAGGAATATTTGCACTTTACTAAAATCTTGTCGACCTTGTTTTGTTGGATAGAAGGTGCTTGGGCCAAGGCTGTAGTGGGTGCAGTGTCCTTTTGTTCACCTTTTGAACAGATTGTGATGAAGGTGAATTTTGTAGTATAAGATACTACCTTGTGAAACTATTTAGGTGGAACAGTAGTTGGAACAATTTCTGGTATCATGTGGAGTTTACCCCCCAGAGTAACAATGAAACTACAAGGTCTAGACTCATAAATAGCATGGCGCTTCCACATATATGGCTGGCCCAATAGAAAATCATAGAGATACAGTGGGGCAACATCACATAATAGCTCATCCTTGAAGGTTTGTGTGTCATATGACAATCGAAATTGTTGGCTGACACGAAGATCATGTCCCTAGTGAAGCCACCTAGTGTTGTATGGTTGTGGGTGTGGTGTTGTCGACAATCCCAACTATTTGAAGACCTCTACTGAGATGAGGTTATTTTTTCTTCCTCTATCAACAATAAAATGAAGCAGGGCCTCCTTCACCCACATCTGTTAATGAAAAAGGTACTATTTTGGGCATAGGCCCATTTTGGTGAAAAGAAACGATGTGGAGGAAATACAGTTGGGATAGATTCATGCAAGGTGCACATGCAAGAAGATGGGAAATAAATATAGTTGATAGGAAAAGTAGTGGATGAAAGGAAAACACACATGTAGAGGAGGAAAGCGTGCAAGGCCAGCATGCAAGAAGACCTAACCAGGTTAGGGTTTTGGTAAGAGAATGTAATGGTTGATGAGCCAAAAAGACATATAAATAGATACCTAGGAGGTCTACAGGGGGGATTTATTCTTACTAAGAGTTATTCACATGAGAAGGAGTAACTGATCTGTAACACCATTTTGATCTGATCCAAGATTGTAAGTTATTGAGTTGTAGAGGGTTACAAGAGTAGATATTGAGGGTTAGATCACAGGTTGAGGAGCCTGGTGTGTTCTAGTCCATCTCATAATAGATATTGAACTGACTGATGATTGTTTGTAAAGTGCACAATGTTGTAGTTTTGGATATGCCATAATAAAAGAGCTCTAGAGCCATATCTTTGTGGAACGTAGCCTAGGAGTGGGTGAACCGCGGTAACTCATGTGTTATGTGATTGAATGTTTGTGCCCATTTTAATGTCAATAACTAGATGTTAGAATAATGTATGGATGAATTAATGGCTCTAATCATGCTACATGCATGCATGAGAATGATAATATATTAATCTAATAATTATATAGAATTCACAGTGCACAATTCATAGATCCCCAATCATTCCTAGATTGCAAGCACTTGAGAATTGTAGTCACCCATTAAGACTATCTCGGGTGAGACTACGCAGTGCACTCTATGTGTTGCATTGCCTTTTGTTTTACCGAGAGGACTGATAGTTTTAGAGGATTTGCTGGATCCCTAGTAGATTTGAACCTGGGTCAGATCATGTTAAAGGAATAACTAATATAACCAACTAACCAATTATTTCATTTTCAGTTGGAACAACATAGGATTGAGTGGATGAGATATGTTGAAGATCTGTTAAAAGAATGCTTGATCTGTTGAAAAATTGTTAAAAGAATGTAAGATCTGGGACCGAAGTGTAAAAAAGAATGAAAACATAGGAGGGAATGTTTATACCCTAGAGACCCATGAAAGAACAAATAGAGTGATGGTTGAAAACAAAGGAGCTAGATTTTGCGCAACAAGATAACAAAAACCCTGGAGTAACACCACACAAATATCTTGAGAAATATGTGTTTATTGATCTGCATGAAGTTCTTTTCTATGAGTTTCCACACTTATTGCAGGAGTGTATATTGAATTTGAAAGCCAACCATGCAAAAAATTGTATCCTATAGTTAGAGTGGAACTCAGTTCAGATCGTGCAATTACAACAGGTGAATAACAAATTCACTCGCATAGTAGATTTTTTGCTCAACAGTTAGAACAGAGGATAGTCAATCACCTCCATGCTATAAGGAGAAACAACAAAGAGTTTAGATTGAATGCCAACATCAAATATTTTAAAGTGGGCGATGTGATATTAGATCTGGGATTTGAAGTGAATGTATTACCCAAAAATACATGGAAATGCATGGGAGAACCTACCTTAGGATACTCACTAGTCCAACTGAAGTTAGCAAACCAATAAAGATTTCCACCAATAAGGAGGCTGAAAGGAGTGACAGTAGATCTGGATGGAGTGTGCACTAAGGAAGACTTCGAAGTGATTGAAATAATGGATGAAACAACATCATATACAATATTATTGGGATTGGATTGGGTATTTGACAGTAAGATGATAATCAACCTGAAGACTAGGAAGATGACATTTGAGTTAGGTGAATAAAGGGTTATCACGCCCCTAGATCCATCATAAGACAAAATATTTGTGGAACCAACATGTCTAGATTTGGAAGAAATTAACCAACTGTACCGGACCATCGTGTGCACCAAATATTACATTAGTACAATTGTCGATGGTTTACTTAGCTGGAGAAGTATCACATCATGTGATTTTGACTCAGACACAGGTGTGGAGAATTAGCAACAATCCCTACATGAGTTCTCAACCAGAATATGCGAATGAATAGATCTTGCAGTAAGGTGGGTTGGGACAGAAGTCAAAGAACCTCCAAGTTTCCATGGAATCAATGACTTGTAATAATTCCTAACGATATATGAGGATGAAGTATCAGATATCCATATATTTTTATCTCTCGACATTACACTTAAGGCTACACCTACAAAATGGTGGGGTGCACACAAAGAAACATTCAAGGACTGGTACCAATGTAAGCGGTTACTACACATTAGGTTTGGCGCATAATAAAGAAGCAATCGACAACATAAATATGATGGAAAGGGGGCACCAATAGAATAATTGGATTAGTGCAGAGCATTATGGAAAATGAAACCCCTGGAGGAATGGCCCCATCATTTTTTACACACATTAGAGGGCATCCCATCAAATTGGTATACAGACCAGGAACTGCGTAGAGGAACTATGAGATGGACATCACTACAACAAAAAATTACAGTCAATTTATCATTTGAGCATGAGAACCCCAATATAGATGCAACACTTAAACAAATAAGAGGGGTGATATTCATTAAGGACTCATAAGTTGAACTTATAACAAAATAACAACAACAAAACATACAGATAGTGAAAGAATTGTTGTCATGCTACCATGTGCAAGAAGAAGTATCAGATGAAGATAATTCACATGATATTCATATTGAGGAAGTTGAAGGTGAATGAGAAGTGGAAGGTACACCTTTATAATGATAATTAATTGTTGCACCGATCAAGGTGAAGAAAGTAAACATTGGAACAATTTAGAATACAAAAAATGGCCAGCATTGGAGATTATTGGGACGAGCAAATAGTGGACAGGATAACATAATTACTATGTGAGTACAGTGACCTATTCCCAATGACCTTCAAAAAAATGAAAGGTATTATAGGATAACTTGGGGAAATGAATATCCCTCTCAAACCAAAGGAAATACCTATTAGACAGAGGCCTTACAAATTGGACCCCATATAAAAGCAGAAATTAAGAGCAAAAATCGATAGAATGCTGGAAGAAGGAATCATAGAACCAATAGAAGAATCAGAATGGACAAGCCCCATGGTAGTTTGGGAGAAAAAATAGGGAGGCATAAGAATTTATGTAGATCTGAGAAATCTCAATGATGCTTGCCTACATGACCCCTTCCCTACACCCTTTACAAATGAAGTCCTAGAAAATGTGGGAGGACATGAAGCATACTCATTCACTGATGGATTCTCAGGCTACCACCAAATCAAGATAGCACTAGAAGATCGATACAATACTACCTTTGTGATAGAATGAGGATCCTACCAATACACATTCATGCCTTTTTCACTGAAGAATGCACCAACAATTTTCTCTAGAGTAGTCATTGTTGCTTTCAAAGAATTCATCCATCAATTTCTAGAGGTATATTTTGATAATTGGGCAGTGTACAACCTATTTAAAGATCATGTAGAGATGTTGAGGCTGATGTTAGAAATATGTAGGCAATGCCAAATATCCTTGAATATTAAGAAATATATATTTGGAACACCCTTCAGAATTCTATTGGGTCATATAATATGCAGACAAGGTTTGATCTTGGATCCTACAAATATTGTAGTAATTGTGAACTCACCACAACCAAAATTAGTGTGCTAGCTACGAGTCACATTGGGACATACAAGATATTACATAAAATTTATCAAGGGGTATGCACAGATTACTGTGCCAATGGAGAAATTTCTCAAGAAGGATACTAAATTCCAGTGGAATGAGAACTATCAGCAAGGATTGGACACCCTGAAGGAGAACATGGTCACAACACCCATATTATTATTTCCATATTGGGAGAAGACATTCCACGTGAATGTAGATGCATCATCCATAGACCTAGGAGATATTCTAGTGAAACGAGGAGAAGGGGATTTGGACCATCCCATAGCATTTGCAGGAAGAAAATTTTTAGACTCTGAGCATAGCTACAACACTACAAAGAGATAAGGTCTATAAATGGTGTATGAACTTCAAAAGTTCATGCATTACTTACTTGGAAAAAATTCAGGATGTTCACAGATCATTCAGCCCTTAAGTACCTAGTCAACAAGCCAGTGTTGGGGGGAAGAATATTTCAATGGTTACTATTGTTTCAAGAGTTTGACTTTGAATTCATATTTAAACTAGGGAAGTTGAATGTAGGACCTGATCACTTGTCAAGGGTCACCAATGGAGAGGAGCCTACAAACTTAGAGGATACCTTCCATGACGCGCAGTAATTTTTAGTCCAGGTCATAGATGATTATTTTGCAAACATTACTGAGTATTTAAGTAGATGGACTACACCATAGGAACTTAAGACCGCGCAGAGGAAGAATTTGGTTTTCCGAGAATTCGACTACCAGTTGATCATAGAGAACTTATATAAAATGGGGGCAGACAAAATCTTGAGAAGATGCATGCTAGAACATGAAAGGACTAGGATATTAGTAGAAGACCATGAAGGAATAGCGAGAGGACACTATGTAGGTAAAGCTACCATGTAGAAGGTACTACACACATGATTATGGTGGCCAACTATTCATTGATATGCAAAGGAATACCACCAGCAATGCGACATTTTTCAGAGGGTTGGAAAACCAAATAGGCAGGATGAGATGCCCTTACACCAATAGGTAATGCTACAAGTGTTTGAAAAATAGGCTATCGATTTTGTTGGGCCAATTCACCCACCCACAAGAATATCATGCATGTGATACATCATCACTGCGACAAAATACCTCTCAACATGGGAAGAGGCAACACTAGTTAAAGATTGCAACGTAGAGACAAAAGCACACTCCCTGTTTGAACATGTGCTCACTAGATTTGGATGCCCAAGGATTTTGATGAGTGACCAAGGAACTCACTTTATCAATAACACTATCAGAGCTCTGACAGAATAATTTGAGGTTTACCATCAAAAAAGTATTCCATGCCACCCTCAGGCAAATGGAATAGTGGAATCCTTCAACAAGATTCTTGAGAATGCCTTAACCAAGATTTCCAATGTCAATAGGGACGACTAGGATTCAAAGATACCAGTTGTACTATGTGCATATAGAAATACATATACAAAGTTGATAGGGTAGACACCATTTAGATTGGTGTATGGAAAAGAAGCAGTGGTGCCATTAGAATTCTTGGTACCAAGTCTTCATGTCACAACAATTACAATCATGATAGAGTGAGGCACAATACAAGAAAGGTTAAGTCAACTAATGAGCTTGGAAGAAGATAGGATTATAGCAGGATTTCACCAAGAACTACATAAAACAAGGGAAAAATCTTGACATGACCAACATATCAAGAAAAACATTTTCAAGGAAGGAGACCTAGTCCTACTATATGACAACATGTTTTTTCAACATCTAGGAAAGTTCAGAATGCATTGGTTGGGACCATATGAGGTCAAGATTGTCATAGACGGAGGAGATGTATAGTTTAAATATTTGGAATGAACATAATTGAGGGGCATGATCAATGGGAGTAGAATGAATATGTACAAGGATAATCGACCACATGCACCTTGAAAGTTACCACACAATAAGAAAAAAAAAGGTTTGTGCGCACAAGCCAGCAAGTCAGCGCGATGAAAAATAAAAGAGTTTGTGCGCATAGGTCACTAAGTCATCAAAATGAAGTAAGAGTATTAAACCATAATAAAAGGGTATCGAATCGAAGGACTCTGCATGGTCAAAAATCCTAGCACACCAGAAAAAGGACCAATAGTCGAAAAATGAGGCAATTCAAAAAATGATGGTTGATGAATGTAGGTGCCAACTAGTGGCAGCTGTTGAAATTGCGACAGATACATGAAATTTCATACACAGAGGTAAATAAATTAGTGCGATGGAAAGGGAAAAGTATGAAAACACGATGCACAGGACAACAATTAACAAGTACAAATTTACCACGTGCAGGACACACTGCCAAAAGTGAAAATGGGACAACTGTTAGTCCAGAACAATTGTCACTTCGATGTCCCGCTGTAAATTTGGAAAAAGGGAGGAAAGAAACTCATTGTGTCAATTTCTAAGGAGAATAAAGAAAATCCTAAGGAAAGAGTGATAGATCGAGACTTCGAGCTAGCATCCATCAAGTTCTAAGATTTACATCCTAGATCTTGTCGCAATGTCACCACCACAATTTGGAGAGTGAAGCAGGGCTAGCTAGAATAGGAGAATCATTGCTCGCATGATAGATGTAAGGGATCAATAAATACCCATAGTGGTGTATGTGTATGAACTCCACACACCTAAGTACGAAGAAAACCCAGTGACAATAGAGGAGGAACAAAACCCAATGCAGGAGGTCGGGCAGTTGGAGGAGGACATAGAGAGAACCAATTCCGACACATCGAGGGGACCAGGGTCATGACAGGTTGAGAAGGTCATGATTTCAGCACCACAAAGCCATGAACCAATTCTTGAGAATGTACGAGAGGTGGGGGCCTCATCCCCACAAGCCAAGCAGAAGGGTCACACTGAAAGTAGTGCACATGGAGGGTCATAGCCGCAAGTAGAAGGGACCGTGGTTCTGCCAAATATTCCCAATGGGGTGCATGTAGATGATGACATGGTCGGTGGAGTGACTTCCATAAATTACTCTGAACTTGACATGGCGTATGTTGCCAAATTTCCAAACCTAGTGCCCAAAAATTATGTAGAAAGTAGGGGAGAAGGTTCATCATGCATGCCACTTTTAGAGCCAACTCAGTGGATTCTTGGGCTCTATAACACTGACATCATGAACTTGTTGGAAGTCCCACATTTTGGTTGGGGAAAGAACATTAATGCTTAGATCAAGCAACTTATTTCATGAGTGCATGACGAGATCTTATTGATGGATAAGCTAGTTCCTATCACTGTGGAACTCATCGCAACAATCACAAGGCTACCCATAGACGGGGAAAATCCAAAAAAATACTTGGAGGATAAAACTAGAGACAATGCCATATCGGATGAGATCAAGGCCAAGTATGGCACATAGCATGGTAATAGGGGCATCATGATCAATGACATCAACGATCCTGTGACAAGGTTTTCCACTAGACTCCTCGGATGCAAATTTATGTGTAAGTGTCGCAAAGAAGAAGTATTGGCCAGTGTGGTGCTCGTTGTCATGCAGTGTGCAAAGGGGAGCTTGATGAGATGGGCCCCATACCTCTTGAACTCATTTTTAGAGGATTGTAAGGACACACATTATTGGGGCTCTAAGTTCCACTACTCATGGTTACTCATCCTCATCGACCTCATTGGATGGAAGGAAACAATCTACAACAAGTATCTGGAGAGACCAGGGAAAACTGACACAACACACTACATATCATTATGCAGCAACGCAGACCCAAAGAGAAAGAAAAAAAACATGGACATCTTTGCAAGGTATTTTGCAGAAATTTAGGACCTCATTGCGGATACATGGTGCATTTAACCAGAGGATATCCAAGAGTTTGTAGTTTGTACAGGTTGCTAACTTCAGGGAAACGTGTCATATCTTATGGTTGTAAGCAAAGAGAGACAAAGCTAAGGAATGGCTATAGCTCAACTACTGTGTGACAACAGAAGATATCTAGAGAGAGATCCAGGAGTGGCCCGAAGAATGGAAGGTGTCGGAGATTCCAACCATAGTACCCGTTAGCACTCTATAAATATGTTTGTCTAATAAACAGATGATGGAGGTAACTTTTTCAACCAACTTTGAGACTCGAAACTAGACTTTCAGACTAGGAGAGGGCTCTGTCGGGAGGTATGGTCTCTATGTTGGATATGTATTTGAAAGCAGTGGCTAGATTTAACACCTTTGATATGATGGGTTTTCGTTATATTGGTGAAAGAAAGTACGACTTGGGATATGGAGTCGATTTGAGGAAATAATAGAGACAAATGAATCAACGACTAAACTTGAAAGGATAAGGCTAGGTGAGAAATATTCTTTAGTGTAAACAGTAATGTGTGGCGGGGAAAAAAATACACGAAGTAATTCGGAGCACTGCTTCAAGATAATTTAGAGTTAGCTTTAGAAGAAAACATTTTGTCTGAGTGGCATGAACAAGGGGTGCTGCGTAGCGAATCCACAGGCTAAAAAATTCATTCCAAAAAAGACAAAAAAAGATATGAATAAAGATGTCAGAAATCAAATATGCAAAGAAAGAGGCACAATACATCCAACTACTACAACTGGAATATTTTCATCAAGTTACATGACCTTTGCATTAAATTTCGGTCAAAAAACTCAAATTACATACAATAGTTATCGTCTACCAGTTTTGCCAACCAACCCGGTTTACATAAAAATGATCCCCATATATAGAAAACTAATGTCACCCTTGGCTGTTAGGTTCAAGATACTCTCTCCTAGAATCATGGATCCATTTTCTTTGAAAGACAACAATAACTTCAACAGATTCACTAAAAATAAAAAAAACCCGACTTTGCCAGATCATAATCATAACCGAAATATTCTTTACAATTAATTGATCATGATAAGAATTCGACCATATGTCTGTGATGATTCATAATGTGCACTGTTGGATACTCTGTCACCCCTGTATAGCAATTCTGCTACGCAACAGTAACCTACAACAAAAAACGCAGCAGATTTGCACAATGAACTAGGAAAATAGGTGTAAATGATGACATCATATCTAACTAATAAAAAACTATTTTAGAAACTGAGAGAGGTTTCTATATTTAATATCATTATAAATAAAAACCTCTCTCGGTTTCTTGAAATTCGTCTCCAACTGGCCGAAATACATGTCGTAAAAACATGTCTCGGACAGGAAATAATGAAAACTGAAAAATAAGGCTCAAATATTCCTTCCAATCTCCCAATCCGTGACACATTTTTTAAATCTGACAGAGGTTTTAATTATTTGTCTTGTCCTTGACAAACAAATCTCAGTTATTTTCAAAATTCTTCTCCAGTTGGTCAGAAATTGATCTTGAAGTTGATCACTAAACCAATAATTTGCGCAGTGTGACCTATAGCCTGTGTGCTGGAAAAATCCACTACTCAAAAGAATCCACTGCACGACAACATCCACTGTCTAACATAATCCACTATGCAACAACATCCTATGTGCAACAAAATCAACTGTGCGTGAAGTGCTCTGCGCAACTCGTAGCAAATTTTGTAGCACGGAGTTGGAAATGTAAATGGAGAAAATAAATGATAAGCTTCCTTTTGAAACTGACCCAGTCATAAAAACAATATGGGTCATAACATGCATGACTTTGAAAATTGTTGAAAAACCTATAACCTTAGCTATGAAAATCATGGTGCTAACAACTGGCTCCAACGGGATGCAATCCTCCCTATGAGGTAACAAAGAATAGTAGACCAGGTGTCGATCCATTGGGCTTCCCCCAATCTCAACTTTCCAACTGTAACTTGTAATCTACATCTGATGAAAACCCAAGATTGTGTATGCTCCAAAATGAAATCTGAAACTAAGATGAAAATGAAAACTGCAGATTGCTAAAAGAAATGATTGTAGTACCGAGCTTATTCGAACTCCTACCTACCCTAACCGCTGAAAAAGATTCCAATCAAGTGAAATAAAAATACCAATGCAACCATGCAAGAACTTAATACACTTTTTTCTTCCTTTGCACATGCCTACTCCAAAGCCTATTTATTGATAAGCCATTAAAAGATTTGTCTATAATTTTAAGTCTCAAAAAATTAAAAACATTGGGGTTGTTTTTCGCCTCCAACAAAACTGCAAATGGATCCTCCAAAACATGCATAAAACAACAATTATGTCTCACCCCTTCCAATGCATCCTTGTTTTTATGTAATTCAACCTATTGATTACCAAAAAAGGGATGAAAAATATGTTGAGGCTGTTGGAAATAACAATCTTCTAAATCAGAAGACAGTGCTGGCTGAAATGAAACCCCTAGTGGCAAGCAATCCATATCTAACACTGATGTTGATTTACGATCATATTTATTTCCAAGGTGGTTATTGATCACATGATGCAAATATGAACTGAAAAAAAATTCCATGTAATCAACAACAGGGTCATTAAAAGTATGAGAAGGTTTTTGGTCCTCTTCATTGATAACGATTTTTTCATTTAAAACAATGTCACTATTAATGCAATCCGACTTCATTGCTTCCTCTATTATCTCATGATTTACTTTCAACAATTCAAAGGAAGAAAAACATAATGGAAGACAATTTTCATTTGCAAGTCCACTTCTTTCTTCATATTCAGCATCATGCCTGGAGGATTTTTTATTTGAAACATTATAAACATTTTTCTTCAGCAATTCGAAAGAAGAAAACACAATGGAAATGTTCTTTCACTTTATTCAAAACTTTCTTCATTTTCTTCACTACTGTCATATGCACATTTTTCAATTTCTTTGGATTGCTGAACATACTCATTTTCAGATTCATCTTTGACCAATGGCTAAAATTTTGAACTGACAATACCTCCTACATAACAAGTAACAGGGTCATTAAACACATGAGAAGATTGTTGCAAGTTCTTATCAATTGTTTCCCATGAATCAGTGTGATTTTGCATCAACACACATTCCTCTACATCAGTGGTGATCTTTAAATTTTCTTTCAACAATTTAAACGAAGCAAAGAATAAAGGTAAAGAATTTCCTTCAGCTAATTCAGTACTTTCTTCATATTCTTCTTTGTAGTTGTGATATGTAGGCTGATTTCTCTCATTACAGTGCTAGAAAGGAACATTTTTTGATAGAGAATGTGTAGCTGGTTGTTCTAGAAATTTAACATCATAACCATCATCATATTCATCATATATAGGAAAATCAACAACATCTGCAATGTCATCCAAAAATAAAAAGTTTGGGACATCAACCCACTCTTCAACAAGTTGATTTGCAAATTCATTTTCTTGACTTTCTAAAAATGAATACATAAAACAATCAGCCTCGTGTTCAACATGGGATGGATTGGAAGATAAATTAACACCTTCTTTTTCAATAAGTGGAATATAATCCTTTGCAAAATCCTCAACATTTAAATCTTCAAGAGGACATATGATATTATTAACCCTCTTCTCAAGATTTAAATCAATTGTTCTTTGTTCATATTCATTGTCATCTTCTTTAGCATCCAACTCCTCATTTTGAATTCGTTTACATGCTTGAATATTATCTTCAAATTCCTGAGCATTGTTGAACATCTACTACAAAGACATATTCCTCCTCTCCATCAAAAGAAAATACAAGTCTGATTGAAATGTTGTTACATAATGGAGCATGGAAACAACTTTAGGAGGTTGGACTTCTTTATGAATTTTATAATAAAGACTATCAAAACTCCTACTAAAATTTGAGATGGTTTCATCTTTCATTCTTCTCATGGAATAAAACTATGAAAGGAGTAGATCCCATGACTTTATCTCACCCCAAAAACTACGAAAATATTCCTTCAGTTCATCCCATGAGCTAATTTACTGAGGCTGCAAATGTTTGAACCATGTTTTGGCATCTCCTTGTAAGGAATGAGAAAAGGCCCTCATAGACACATCATCATGTTTGATCTCAAAAATTTCTATAAAACGATCAAAGACCTGAATATGTTTTTTAGCTGACTTTCCTTCGAGCTCTTCATCGAACCGAGGAAGGTAATTATAATGTTTTAGAGGAAAGTCATGAAGGGTGGAAGACAATTTAAGAGGATTGTATCTTTCTTGAATCTTGGAGGGTACAAGATCAAGAACATAAGGTACAAGCTCAACTTTGGTTTCATTAATCTCACAAGAATGATCATGAACATCATATGGTTCAGAGGAAGGATCTTGGTGAATATCAACTATACAAGAAGGAGGTATACCTACAGTTTGCAATGAAGGATATACAAAAGTAGATCTTTGGGATTCATTTGAATGCAGTAACTGAAGAAATATTCTTTTGAAAACTTTAGGAAAGGAAAAGAAGATATTGATAAAATAGAAAAGTACTTCTTGAACTAAACTTAAGCTTGAGTACCTTATTTTTCCATACTTCTCCTCCATATCTCTATCAATAGGTCTCATTATCCAGTGGAATCTTTGAATCACATTTGAAGCTTGATTGGGGTCACCATGAAAACTTTATTTATGAATTCTTCTTCCAATGGAATCACCTTCAACTGATTTTTTGATGTGTGGAGTCACCAGAGCAGAAATACAGTCAAAGAGCCTAAGTGCCTGCTGCTCTCAGACCTTAGAACTGAAATGATGTCATTCATCCCAAGGAAAGTTTCATTCAATTCCATCCTCGGAAATGGTGCCAGAATTTTAGCAGTCCGTAAATATGTTTGGCTGATAAACAGACGATGAACATAACTTTTTCAACCAACTTTGAGACCCGAAACTAGCCTTTCATATATGGAGAGAGAGCTCTCAGGAGGCACAGTCTCCATGCGGGATATGGATTTGAAAGCAGTGGCTATATTTAACACCTTTGATATGATGGGTTTTGGTTATATTGGCGCAAGAAAGTAAGTCCCTGGGGTATGGAGTCAATCTGAGGAAATGACAGAGACAATTGACTCAGTGACTCAACTTAAGAGGATAAGGCTAGGAGAGAAACAATATTCATTGTAAACTGTAATGTGTGGTGGGGAGAAAAATACACGAGGTAACTTGGAGCACAATTGTGGGTGAATTCAGACTTAGCTTTAGAAGAAAACATTATATCTAAGTGGCACAAACAAGGGGTGTGTTGATTAAGGTTGGTTGTCATTGATGTCAACCCTTGAAGAAAGTCTCATAGCACAAAGTTTTAGGTAATGGACCCAATATTGTTTCATGTAAATATGACTCATTATTGTTTTTTCATGGTTGATAAGAAGTAAATATGGATGAACTCCAAAGTAATCCCCTTATGGAGAAATCCCTCATGGGAAGACGCTTTGTGGAGTAAGAGAACCCATGCTTAATTGTGGAATAATGAGATGAAGAAAAGTGAATTTGTTAGGGAAAATATCCTACATGGATAGTTCTTGTCATGTCATTTCTGGTGGTATGTGGAACATCACATAATTCCTCACGTTTAGAGAGTTATGGCCATGAGAAGTTGGAGACCGCAGGTTTGGGTAATGGACCCTAGTTTGTCTGATGGGTAACAGTATGATTTATAATAAATTTTTAGATAATACTATTCTATATGGATAGTACATTTCATGCCATTTCTGGTGGTATGTATAAATTCACATAACTCCTCACGGTTTGAGAGTTAGGGCCTTACGAAGTTGGAGGACCCTCATATGTCATCTAGAAGCCCCAAAAGGTCAAAGTAATCAAAGTGGTTTAAGAGATTTTAAAAGGTAAATAATAAAGTGAAGTGATGAGTGTATTATAATTCAAATTGAATACAAAATAAATTATTTCAATAATAAATTTAATGGAGAAATTAGAAGTGGACCCAACCCTAAAATAAGGAATGTGGGCCAAGTGACCTAGAAGATGTTTTTAAGGAAGCTACGTGGAGAGTATAAATAAGATGCAAGGCTCTCCCATTTGAACCAAACTTGAGCATATTGAATAAATATATGTTTTTGAGGTAACCAAGGATATCTAAACCAGAATTCTGAGTGAAGGTGAAGAAAACAAGGCCAAAATGCAAGTAAGGATAAATTATTTTGATGGTGCTTTCTAAGGTATGTTATTTACAGGCCATCTCACCATTTTCGCTATAACATTTTTTCTATAATGAATCAAACTATGAAATTTCTATGAACGTGAGAAAAATAATCCAAGTATCTATGGTAAAAAATTCATCTTGTGGGTCATTGTATTTTGGGAGTTACACTCCGTGGAAAATAGGGTTTGTGGCCAATCCTGAAACTAGTCAAAATTAGGTGTTTCGGGTAAAAACGTCATAACTTATTCATAAAAGATCCAAATTCCATGAGACAAATTTTTTTTGTTAGGGTATAGTCTTTAGTATTCTGTGTAATAGTTTCATATCAATTCATCAAA
This sequence comes from Picea mariana, assembly GCA_032191745.1. Taxonomy (NCBI): domain Eukaryota; kingdom Viridiplantae; phylum Streptophyta; class Pinopsida; order Pinales; family Pinaceae; genus Picea; species Picea mariana. The sequence goes on along the minus strand of JASDQU010102899.1, from coordinate 104,260 downwards.
TATTTTGTGTGGTGCATGCTCTACAAGGTCACTCTCTAGAATAAGCCAGAATTCAGCAAGGTATGCCATTTTTTCTATAAATCCTTTTCTGAGAGGTTCCAAGTAGTGAAGCTTGGAGGAATTTCAAGACACACATTGAATAATAGTGTGTATCAGTTTCATATCTTTATACATTATAGGTTCAAATTTATGATTACTTCAAGTTAGGGTTGTTGACTACTCCAAAACTAGGCATGTGAGACTAAAGAAAAGTTTGATGAAAATGCTAGCCTCTTGTTTTTAAAGTTAAGGAATGATCAAAATCTGGACCAGGGGTCAAATTTTAGCTCAATTTTCAAAGTGCTCAGAATTTGATGAAACCTGTTCCATTGTGTCCGCCTCGTCTTCCTGATTCCAGCAGTATATTTACTTTCTCAAACGGAGTCCGTATGGAGAAGATATCGCTATCTGTTCGTCAAGATAAACAGACAAAATTTTTTATGCTGACTGTACCTGTCCGTACAGTCCGTACGGTGACATGGCAGGACTGTACAGGCCGTACGGAGATGACATGGCAACTGTTTATTGGATGGTTGCTGGCGTATGAGGAGATGACACATGTCTTGTTGATAGCAAATGGTATGAGGGCACGTGGCCCAATCCATGGGCGCCACGTGTCCCATTGGTTGGTTTATTATTGTTATATGTAAAATGGTATGGGGAGTCCACGGGGTTCGACCCCCGGACCTCCCCCACTGTGCAACATTCCAATGAAACTCCAATAACCAACTGTCTGCCCAATGTTCCTTGTTATGAATGCGGGCAATATTTGATTTAAGTTTCATTTGTTTTGTTTTGGTGGGGGAATCGGGCCGGGGCTTAGCCCCGACCCACGGTTCTTTGCATTATACATATGACCGTAACCTGTGATGTTTGTGTACGGGTCCATTACAACATATAACCGTGTATTTTTATATGTGGCACGGGTTTATAACATATAACCCAAAGTTTATATATCATTGTAATATGTATAAATGCGCGGTGTTTACAATGCGTGGAGCCCCCGGTCACAGGCGCCTTGTATATGACCATACATTTGTAACTGGAGCACGTGAGTTGGTTCCACGGTTTCAAATGGTTTTTGAAATGGTTAAACAGTTAGCCCTTTTATACATTTGTGCACAGTCATATGACTGCATGTGCCCGAGAGCTTGGCGGTTAGGGGCTGGAGGTGCTCTAACCGTCCTACAGTTTGGACCATTTTTCAGAACCGCTCGGTGCCAGGTTTTAACTTGTATTTTGGAGTGTGTTCTTGGTTCATGCACACAGAGGTGCGTTTTGGCGAACCAGTTCCAGCAAGCTTGAAGGAGGAAAATGGAGGAGGCCTAACTTCTTCATCTTTTGGCTGATTGAGGTGCCGTAAAAGCCCAGATAGGGGTTTTTGGATGTGCTGGATCCATTGGTACTTTTTTCAAGGCCATTTGAAGACTTATTCTGCAATTTTTTCACCATTGAAGTTTCAGAGAGCTCCAGGGAGCTTGAAGGCCTCATTGCTTGAGGACATAGTTTGGTGAGCCTATGTTTGTTTTCTTTGATTGAATAATCATTTTTGGCTAATTGATATGCTCTGAACACATTGGGACAGGTTTCAGAGGCTTTTGAGGACTTTTACAAGTGTTTTTTCCACAGAGAATCTTAGGAAAGCTTATGGCCACATGTAGAAGAGGTCATGCCCGGATGAGCCATGATCTGTTTTCAGAGTTCTATTAGTCATTTTTGGGGTTTTTATGTGTTATGATCTCAATGGTACAGTTTGTTTTTTTCATTGGAGTTGAGCAACAACATGTAAAATAAATTTTGACTAATTAATCCCAGAGATCCAAGTCCATTGATGGAGGCTCAAGGAGATGTAGCCCGGAGGGGGGTGAACTCCTTTATCATGTTGTGATTGTTCTGAGTTTGATGGTTTATTTGCTACAAGTTGTGTTGCTATGTATTTATTTTAAGTACATATTTAACCATCTAAAAGAACATTTGCTCACGCATACGTATTTACAAGAAGATACATGAACTTAACACATAAGTTTATCTTGCATATTTTAACACATGAAGCAAGGTCCTGTAAATTTTATTTTTAATGAAGTAGAGGGTGCTTGCATAGCATAACAAGTCAACCTTCTATTTTCAGATCAAGTGGTATCAGAGCATAGTTTGTTTTGTTCATGTGTTTTCCATTGATAGCTTGAGATTTAGCTATTGGTTTTTGTGCAAATTTTTGTGTTGAAGTTTGATATCTTCCAAAGATGGAGGAAGCTTAAAGTATTGATAGTTCTCATACATTTTCATTATCTAAAGAAGAGTTGATAACCTTGAGAGATTTGATGCAAGAGATGTGTGAAGACAGAAATGTGCACATTGTTCTTGAAGAACAGTTGATGGCCATGAAACAGGAGAAAGACCAGCTTTTTGCAAGGTTGCATGAGATGGAGATTCAACTCCATGAGGCAAAGGAAACCCTTACCAATTACATGCATGAACATAAGGTATGCAGTGTTAGTTTATATTCTAATTCCTCTAAAGATGAATGTTTTGGTGGTTTGGAGAGTCACACAAGAGGAATAGGGTCCAAGTTGTTGTTTAAAATGGGCTATTAAGGTAAAGGTTTGGGTAAGCATGCACAAGGCATTGTTGAGCCTATTGTTGTTGAAGAAAGACCCAGGTATTGTGGTCTTGGATATGAACGACAAGATGGAGCAAATTCCAAAGTCGAGGAGACAAGGGAAAAAGTTCCAAGGATAAACTTTGTTTCAGGTTCACCTCCTTAAGAAGGCTTTAAAGGTGAAAGTTCAAGAACTTTTGTTGAAAGTTCGATCCCTTCAGCATGCAAGGCTTGTGTTCAAGATGAATGAAAATGTAGTTGTGACAGTGATGAGGACAAGGACACTGTTGATGGTCTTCAAAGGAGAGCTTGTAACTCTTCAGATTCAGCTCCTCAAAATAGGCGATAAAGGTGAATGCTCTAGGTATAATTCCTCTTATCATTCAGTTTCTTTTGATTATGTATGTAAAAATGGAAGAAAGAATCCATGTGCATATTGTGGTTTATATAACCATCATGTTTCAAAGTGTTGGAAAAGATTAACCGCTTTCAGGAAACTTTCTAAGCAAAGGCAATGTGAAAAGAGGATGCAAAAGGTTTTCACTCATTGTCAGAAGCGGGGACATCTCATCGACCAATGTTGGACGTTGCATCCAACTATTCATCCACAGGACAGGAAGCAGTTGGATAAGGATATTGGCAAGAATGGAAGAGGAGATTCCATCATCGATGTGAGTCAAGATGATTCACAAGAGGACGATTTCCAGCAGAAAAATTCACTGTTGAGTTGGCTTGGTAAGAAATGGTTGGATTTCCTGAGCAAGTGAGGCTTGCGTTTTTCTGTTGAAAATGCACTTTTTAGCATTATGTGTGCATTTATGGGAAGGTCGATATGATGTTTCAAATGAGTTTCGACTGGTGTTGATGATTTTCTGACGACTATGTTGTGTCGATCGTGTTGTTCGACTTGTGTTTAGTCGATGGTGTTTATTGACTTGAAAGTTGATTTTGAAAATGCCATGTGCTATGATAAAGTATGATATGCGACAGTTTGTTTGAAGAACAAAAGATTTTGTTGGCATCATTTTCAATCTTGTATGATTTGTTTTTCAAGATTGATGATTTTCTTGGCTTGTGACAATATGTCGCAGGAAGTTTTGCAGCCATTGGAAAGCTGATTTTGTTGACGCCAAAGAGTTCAAAGAGGGACTTAATTCTCAGTGGGAAGGTTGGCAGTCTTCCAAGCATAGAGAGAGTAGTGGGTCAGCAGTAGCCAAAGAGCAGTGGTTGAAGGACATAGCCAGTTGTAGTGCAGGGCATGTCAGAGTATTCAGGTGATTGTCGAAAAGATTTTGTTATAACTTGAAAGCAGATAGATAAGATTTTGTGGGTCCAAAAGCCTTTCAGTGGGAAGGTGTGATCAAAATCTGGACCAGGGGTCAAATTTTAGCTCAATTTTCAAAGTTCTTGGAATTTGACGAAACCTATGCCATTGCGTCCGTCTCGTCTTCCTGATTTCGACGGTATATTTACTTTCTCAAATGGAGTCTATATGGAGAAGATATTGCGATCTGTTCGTCAAGCTAAACAAACAAAAATTTTGATGCTGACTGTACCTATTCGTACAGTCCGTACGGTGATGTGGCAGGACCGTACAGGCCATACAGAGATGATGTGGCAACTATTTATTGGATGGTTGCTAGCGTATGAGGAGACAACACGTGTCTTGTTGATAGCAAATGGTATGAGGGCACGTGGCCCAATTCATGGACACCACGTGTCCCTCGTTGGTTGGTTTATTATTGTTATATGTAAAATGGTATGGGGAGTCTGTAGGGTTCGACCCCCAGACCTCCCCCACTATGCAACATTCCAACAAAACTCCAATAACCAACTGTGCACCCGACGTTCCTTGTTATGAATGCGGGCAATATTTGATTTAAGTTGCATTTGTTTTGTTTTGGCGAGGGAATCGGGTCGGGGCTTAGCCCTAACCCGTGGTTCTTTGCATTATACATATGACCATAACCCGTGATGTTTGTGCACGGGTCTGTTACAACATATAACTGTGTATTTTTATATGTGGCACATGTTTATAACATATAACCCAAAGTTTATATACCATTGTAATATGTATCAATGCGTGGTGTTTACAATGCGTCGAGCCCCTAGTCACATGTGCCTTGTATATGACCATACATTTGTAACTGGAGCGCGTGAGTTGGTTCCACGGTTTCAAATGGTTTTTGAAACGGTTAAACAGTTAGCCCTTTTATACATTTGCGCACGGTCATATGACTGCATGTGCCCGAGAGCTTGGCGGTTAGTGGCTGGAGGCGCTCTAACCGTCCTACAGTTTGGACCGTTTTTTGGAACCGCTCGGTGCCAGGTTTTAACGCACATTTTGGAGCGTGTTCTTGGTTCATGCACACAGAGGTGCATTTTGGCGGACCAGTTCCAGCAAGCTTGAAGGAGGAAAATGGAGGAGGCCTAACTTCTTCATCTTTTGGCCGATTGAGGTGCCGTAAAAGCCTAGATAGGGGTTTTTGGACGTGCTGAATCCATTGGTACTATTTTCAAGGCCATTTGAAGACTTCTTATGCAAGTTTTTCACCATTGAATGTTTAGGGAGCTCCAGGGAGCTTGAAGGCCTCATTGCTTGAGGACATGGTTTGGTGAGCCTATGTTTGTTTTCTGTGATTGAATAATCATTTTTGGCTAATTGATATGCTCTGAACACATTGGGACAGGTTTTAGAGGCTTTTGAGGACTTTTACAGGTGTTTTTTTCCACAGAGAAGCTTAGGAAATCTTATGGCCACGTGTAGAAGAGGTCATGCCCGGATGAGCCATGATCCGTTTTCAAAGTTCTATTAGTCATTTTTGGGGTTTTTATGTGTTTCGATCTCAATGGTATAGTTGTTTTTTTCATTGGAGTTGAGAAGAAGCTTGTAAAAGAAATTTTGACTAATTAATCCCAGAGAGCCAAGTCCATTGATGGAGGCTCAAGGAGATGTAGCCTGGAGGGGGGTGAACTCCTTTATCATGTTGTTATTGTTCTGAGTTTGATGGTTTATTTGCTGTAAGTTGTGTTGTTGTGTATTTATTTTAAGTACATATTTAACCATCTAAAAGAACATTTGCTCACACATAAGCATTTAAAAGAAGATACATGAACTTAACACATAAGTTTATCTTGCATATTTTAACACATGAAGCAAGGTCCTGTAAAGTTTATTTTTAATGAAGTAGAGGGTGCTTGCATAGCATAACAAGTCGACCTTCTATTTTCAGATCAAGGAAGGTTTGTAGGAATGTGATAATATACACCAGGTCTATTACAGAGCTGAAAATCAAATTTGGATGATGAAATTGATGAGGGCTTTTGGTTGTGGTACATGTTGAATACATGGTTGAGACAAGTAGTTGATGAGTTGGCGCACATACATGAGGTGTATAGTTGATGATGTTGGTACATATTGATGTGTCATAGTTGATGAACAGTTGACACATGATTGGTACATACTTGGTGCATGCTTGGATGCACTTTTTTATGGTATAGGTTGATTACAGGTTGGTGCATGGTAGATGCACTTGTTTATGGTACAGGTTGATTACAGGTTGAGGTACATGTTGATGCATGGTTCACATTTATTGTGGCAGGTTTACAGTGGTATATCTCATAGTGATAGTGTGATAGTGGTTCTATCATTCTATTTCTACTTTAGGGTGGCAAGACGAGGCAAGGACAGGTGGTTGTAGCCACTTTCCAGTTGTATCCAGAGAACATTGGGGATTGTAGTCTCCTTCTAATTGTAGCTAGAGAATTGGGGAGATGGATATTCCCTTAGGTTGTAGCCTAAGAAACCAGGGGGTTGGAGCTTCCTTCCAGTTGCAGCTGGAAAACAAAGGAATTTGTAGCTTCCAATGAATGTAATTCTTCAAGACATATAATAAAAAGCATTTCGTGGTTTTCTCCTGATTTGGGTTCCCACGTAAAACACCGGTGTACTGTGTATGTGTGTGATTATTTATTTCTTACTTCTCATTATTGGATAATGATTCTACATTGATATAAAATTTGAAGAAAAAGGATTATAATTATGCTATTCTTGATTCACCCCCCCTCTCAGTAATCCAACAATTGGTATCAGAGAAGGTTCCTTCAGAAATTAGTTTTACCACTAAAAGGTAGATCATGGAGAGTACCAACTCGTATAAAAATGAAATACCACAGTTTTATGGACAAATGTATGTTTTTTGGAGCATAAGGATGAAGAAATTTATATAGGCACAGGGATTTCAAGTTTGGAAATCAATTGTAGATGGATACAAAACACCGGTAGTTCCACCAAAAAATGACAAAGCAGTGAAACTCGGTGAGAATAATTCCAAATCCATAAATTCACTTTTGAATGGTCTCAGTGATACAATATTCACCAAAGATGCACATTGTAAATCTGCTAAAGAGATTTGGGAAAATCTTTGAAGTATTTATGAAGGAGATTCAAAAGTCAAAGAAGTAAATCTTGAAACTTACAGTGGTTAGTTCGAACAACTGAAAATGAAGGAAGATGAAGATATCACAACCTACTTCTTACAATTCGATGAAATAGTGAATGCAATCATAGGATTGGGAGAAGAAATCAAAGAATCTTTAATTTTTCAAAATGTACTAAGATCTCTTCCTATGAGATTCAACCCTAAGATATTATCACTAGAAGAAAGATCGGATCTAAACTCAATAATCATGGACACAATGCATGGAATCTTCACAGCATATGAGATGAGAACTGAACAGGAAAATCAAGATGTAAAAGAAGCAACCTTCAAAGCATCCAAAAGATCAAAGAAAAATAAAAAGGAACAAAAAGAATATAGTAGCAGAATTTATGTCTCGAAAGATGATGAAAAAGTGGCCATCTTCATCAAAAGACTAAACAAGGGAACCAACTGTAAGTACAGAGGTAAGCTTCCTTTAATTTTTTTTAATTGTGATGATATTGGTTATTTTGCTAACAAATGTCCTCATAATAAAAAGAGAAATGATGAAGGTTACTCAAAAGGCAGAAAACCATATAAAGGTAAAAGAAATACAAAGAAATTTTTCAAGAAAAACGTTTGTACCAAAGAAGACATCTCATCATCAGATGAAGATGAAGTCAGTGACAGTGAAACATGGAGAGTTCTATTCATGGCAGTAGAAGACTCTGATAAAGAAGACTCTAAAGAAGAATATGAAGAAGCATATGAAGAAGAAATTGAAGAGGAAAAATTTGACTTGTGAGAAGAATTAATGAGTGCCATAGAAGTTATTAGAAAAGAAAAGAAGAAAAACAAGAAACTACAAGCAGAACTAGATAAGAAAAAAGGCATTCAAGAACTAGAACAAATGATCACAAAATTGAAGTTTCAAATAGAAGAAAATAAAAGAATTGAAGAAGCACTCAAAGAATAAATAGAAGGAAAGGAGGGGATGATTGGAAACCTAGAAGCAGATATTGTCACACTAAGAAAGGATATTCAAAAGAAAAATATGCAGAATAGCTCAAAAGTTATGGATGACATTATCAACAGTCAAAAATCTTATCTTGACAAGTCCGGACTTGGATACAATCAGACAGAAAAGGGATCAATCTCCAAAACAATAGAGCAAGAAACAAATCCAAAAAGTTATGCAGAAACAATCAAAGGGGATACGAAGATATACAAGGAAGATTACAGGGACACTCCTCCACCGAGAATATTTAGATTTCAAAATCAACAACAGATAGGAACACCTCAAAAAGAAGAAGGATTCATAAGAGCACCTCCTTTCATAGACCTTCAACTACCAGTTATCAAACTATATTTTTTGGTTTATGTTATGCTTGTAATAATTTTAGACATAAAGTTGTAAATTGCAGAGCTAACAACATGAACAATAACTAATTTGATATCCATACACAAAAGGGGTTATTCAAGCAGACCTAGTGAAACACAAAGAAGAAGTTACAACAGGTTTGAATCTTTGAGCACTGAAGTGGAATGTTACAAATGTAACAATTTTGGACATATGGCCAAAAATTGCACAATGACAGTCTCTCCTAAAGAACCTCAACATAATCACAAACAAGAACCTCAGAAAATGACATGGATAAGAAAGCAAGATCATTATAGCAATGAAGAATGCACAATATCTCTACAAGCTAAACAGAAGAAACGTGGTTGGTATGTTGACAGTGGATGTTAAAAACACATGACAGGTGATAGAGACAAGTTTCTTACATTATGAAAGGAAAGAGATGGATCAGTCTCCTTTCGAAATGATGATTCATTCAAAATCATTGGAAAAGGAATAGTCTGAATTGGGAGAAATAATGAAAAGTAAGAAAATGTTATACTAGTAGAAGATATGAAACATAATCTTTTAAGTGTGATTCAAATGTTTGACCAAGGTCATAAAGTTACTTTCGATCCACAAAACTGTGAGATAAGAAATGAAGGTTCATGGAAATTGGTCGCTACAACTACAAGAACTTCAAGCAACATATATGTGTTAAGTGAAATTGGAAATGAAAATTGTTTTCTAGGAAAGGAAGATGAAAGTTGGCTATGGCACAAAAGAATGGGTCACATGCATTTTGATAACCTTGTCAAAGTAAACAAAAGAGAAGCAGTTAGAGAAATGCCCCAGATCATGAAACCAACCAACACTTTGTGCAAGCATTGCCAACAAGGAAAGAAAACAAATACCAAGTTCGAATCAAAGGAATATTCAACAACAAAACCACTGGAAATTGTGCATACTAATCTAGTTGGACCAACTACAACAAAATGATTAAAATGTGAGAGATACTTTATGTTATTAGTTGATGATTATACAAAAATCACTAGAGTTTTCTTTCTCAAGAACAAATTAGAATCTTTTGAAAATTTCAAGATCTACAAGGAAATGGTTGAAAATGAGATGGATTCAAGAATCAAATGTTTAAGATCGGATAATGGAGGATAATTGACCTCAAAGGAACTTATGGACTACTGCAACAATCATGGAATAAAAAGGCAATTCTCCATCGCTAGGACACCTTAACAAATTGGAGTTGTTGAAAGAAAGAACAAGACAGTACAAAAAATGGCTCGAACAATGATAATGGATTCAATGTTGACAGATATTTTATGGACACAGGTAGTGCATACATAAGTTCACATTCAAAACAGAGTAATGCTTAGAAACAACACTAATAAAACTCTCTACGAGATATGGAAAGGAAGACCAATAAATGTGAACCACTTCAGAGTTTTTGGAAGCAAATGCTACATCAAAAGTGAAGATGACAGAATGGGAAAGTTTGACTCTCATGTGGACAAAGGAATACTTGTTGGTTACTCAAGTACAAGGAAAGAATACAAGTGTTACAATCTAAGATTAAACAAAGTTGTGGAAAGTATCAATGTAACAATTGATGAAACATGCAGACCAGAATCAATGAAAGAAGAAAACAAATCAATGGAACAACTTTTTGAAGAAGAAGATGAAAAAGAAGAAGAAAACGAAGATGAAGATGAAGAGAATCTGACATAAGTAGAATAGCAAGTTCAACAAGTATCTCCAAATACACCTAGCAAACGAGTACAAAAGAATGATCCTTTAGATCATATTATTGGAAACAAAGATGCAGGTGTTGAGACTAGAAGAAAAATCCGTTCACTAGAACAAACACACCTAGCACTCGTATCTACAATTGAACCAAATTGTTTTGAAGAAGCTAGCAAAGACGAATTTTGGAATAAGGCCATGGATGAAGAATTGGATCAAATAGAGAAAAATGACACTTGGGAATTGGTTCCAAGACCAAAGAATAAGAATGTGATCGGCACAAAATGGGTTTTCAGGAATAAATTGAATGAAGATGGACAGGTTA
>JASDQU010102899.1:81009-93729 GCA_032191745.1 Picea mariana | reverse complement strand
TTGGTTCCAAGACCAAAGAATAAGAATGTGATCGGCACAAAATGGGTTTTCAGGAATAAATTGAATGAAGATGGACAGGTTACAAGGAACAAAGCTAGATTGGTATGTAAAGGATATGCACAGATTGAAGGAATCGACTTTGAAGAGACATTTTCCCCAGTTGCCAGAATGGAAGAAATCTATTTTCTTTTAGCTTATGCATGCTCCAAAAATGTTAAAGTATATTAGATGGACGTAAAATCAATTTTTCTAAATGGGGAACTTGAAGAAGAAATCTACATTGAACAACCAGAAGGATTTTAGTTGTCAGAGAACACATACTATGTGTGTAAATTAAATAAGGCCTTGTATGGTCTAAAACAGGCTCCTAGAGTATGGTACTCCAGACTGGATAAGTATATACAGTAGGTAGGGTTCAGAAACGGAAGTGCAGACAACAACCTCTACATCAAGGTAAGTCAAGGTAATATTTTATTAATTGAAGTTTATGTTGATGATATTATTTTTGGTAGTGATGATGACAGGTTAAACCAGAAATTTGCAAAAGACATGCATAATGAATTTGAAATGTTGTTACTTGGAGAACTATCCTTCTTTCTGCAACTTCAGATACGTCAAAGCAACCAAAGAATTTTTATTTCTCAAACCAAGTATATCAAAGAAATGCTAAAGTGGTTCGGAATGGAATATTGCAAACCAGTTATCACTCCCATGAAAACCAGTTGTAAGTTGAGAAAAGATGATGATTCAAAGTTTACAGATCAGAGGAAATATAGGTCAATGATTGGCAGCCTATTATATGTGACAACATTCAGACCAAATGTAATGCAGGCAGTTGGATAGGTGGCACGATTTCAAGCAGCACCAAAGGAATCACATGTATTAGAAGTAAAGAGGATATTCAGATATCTCAAAGGAACAAAAGAGTTTGGATTATGGTATCCAAAAGGAAAAGATCTATCACTTATTGGATACATAGATGTAGATTGGGAAGGTTGTATTGATGATCGACGAAGCACCAGTGGAGCAATGTTCTACTTAGGTGAGTGTTTGGTATCATGGCTAAGCAAGAAACAATCATTGGTATCTCTATCTACAGCCGAGGCAGAGTATATTGTAGTAGTAGCATGTTGTACACAGGTTCTTTGGATGAAACAAACTTTGATAGATATACAGGTTGAGTATGATGAGCCCATTCCAATATATTGTGATAATACAAGTGTGATCAATATCTCAAAAAACCCATTGATGCACTCCAAGATGAAGCACATTCCAATCAAGTATCACTTTCTTCGGGAACAGGTTGTAGAAAAGAACATCAGAGTTGAGTATGTGGGCATAAAAGAACAAGTGGCAGGCATCTTTACAAAACCACTTCCACGGGAAGCCTTTGAATAAGTTTGACAAAGACTTGGAGTTATTTCTACTTTCAAAATGAATTATTTTTGAATTCTTATCTTATATGTCTTAGATGTACATGAGGAATCACCATAAGAGGACAATCTCTCAGGGGGAGCAACCCCAGATGGAAAGATACCTTTGCCATTGATGAAAAAAGGGAAGATATTTATTAGATGTAAAGGACAGAGGCATGGTTATAGGGGGAGTATATTTATCAGATGCAGAGGACAGAGGCATGGTTCTAGGGGAAGAAGATTTATCAGATGCAGAGGACAAAGGCATGGTTCTAGGGGGAGCATGAATGATATGATTTCAGTATTGCATCAGAGTGTTGCCATCAATGCCAAAGGGGGAGATTGTGGATTAAGGTTGGTTGTCATTGATGTCAACCCTTGAAGAAAGCCCCATAGCACAAAGGTTTAGGTAATGGACCCAATATTGTTTTATGTAAATATGAATCATTATTGTTTTTTCATGGTTGATAAGAAGTAAATATGGATGAACTCCAAAGTGGTCCCCTTATGGTGAAAGCCATCATAGGAAGACGCTTTGTGGAGTAAGAGAACCCATGCTTAATTGTGGAATAATAAGATGAAGGAAAGTGAATTTGTTAGGAAAAATATCCTAGATGGATAGTGTTTTTCATGTTATTTCTGGTGGTATGTGGAACGTCACATAATTCCTCACGGTTAGAGAGTTATGGCCATGAGAAGTTGGAGACCCCAGGTTTGGGTAATGGACCCAAGTTTGTTTGATGGGTAACGATATGATTTATGATATATTTTCAGATAATACTATTCTATATGGATAGTACATGTCATGAAATTTTTGGTGGTATGTATAACATCACATAACTCCTCATGGTTAGAGAGTTATGGCCTTACGAAATAAGAGGACCCTCATCTGTCATCTAGAAGCCCCAAAAGGTCAAAGTAATCAAAGTGGTTTAAGAGATTTTAAAAGGTAAATAATAAAGTGAAGTGATGAGTGTATTATAATTCAAATTGAATACAAAATAAATTATTTCAGTAATAAATTTAATAGAGAAATTAGAAGTGGACCCAACCCTAAAATAAGGAAAGTGGACCAAGTGACCTAGAAGATGTTTTTAAGGAAGCTACTTGGAGAGTATAAATAAGAGGCAAGGCTCTCTCATTTGAATCACACTTGAGAATATTGAATATATATGTGTCTGAGGTAACCAAGGATATCTAAAACAGAATTTTGAGTGAAGGTGAAGAAAAGAAGGCCGAAATGCAAGGAAGGATAAGTTATTTTGAGGGTGTTTTCTAAGGTATGTTATTTATAGGTCATCTCACCATTTTTGCTATAATTTTTTTCTATAATGATTCAGACAGTGAAATTTCTATTCAAGTGAGAAAACATATCCAAGTATCAGTGGTAAACAATTTATCTTGTGGGTCATTTTATTTTTGGAGTTACACTCCGTGGAAAATAGGGTTTGTGGCCAGTCCTGAAACTAGTCAAAATCATGTGTTTTGGGTAAAAACGTCATAACTTATTCATAACAGATCTAAATTCATTGAGAAAAAATGCATTTGTTAGGGTACAATCTGTAGTATGCAGTGTAATAGTTTCAGATCATTTCATCAAATATTTTGTGTGGGTAAGGCTCTACAAGGTCGCTCTCTAGAATAAGCTAGAATTCAGTAAGGTATGTCATTTTTGCTATAACTCCTTTTTTGAGAAGTTACAAGTAGTGACACTTGGAGGAATTGCATGAAACTCACTGAATAAAATTTTGTATCAGTTTCAGATCTTTATACATTACAGGTTCAAAGTTATGATTACTTCAAGTTAGGGTTGTTGACTAATCCAAAACTAGGCATGTGAGACTAAAGAAAAGTTTGATGAAAATGCTAGTTTCTTGTTTTTAAAGTTAAGGAAGGCTTGGAAGACTGTGATCATATACACAAGGTCTAGTACAGAGCTACAAATTAGATTTGGATGATGAAATTGATGAGGGATTTTGGTTGTGGTACATGCTGAGTACATGGTTGAGACAAGTAGTTGATGAGTTGGTGCACATACATGAGGTGTATAGTTGATGATTTTGGTACATATTGATGATTCATAGTTGATGAGTAGTTGACACATGATTGGTACATACTTGTTACATGGTTGGATGCACTTGTTTATGGTATGGGTTGATTACAGATTGGTGCATGGTTGATGCACTTGTTTATGGTACAGGTTGATTACAGGTTGAGGTACAGGTTGATACATAGTTGATGCATGGTTCAGATTTATTGGTACATGTTTACAATGGTATATCTCACAGTGATAGTGTGACATTGGTTCCATCATTCTACTTCTACTTCAGGGTGGCAGGATGAGGCAAGGATAGGTGGTTGTAGCTGGAGAACATTGGGGGTGGTAGCATCCTTCTGGTTGTAGCCAGAGAATTGTGAGTTGGAGCTTCCCTCAAGTTGTAGTATGAGAAACTAGAGGGTTGGAGCCTCCTTCCAGTTGCAGCTAGAAAACATAGGAAGTTGGTGCTTCCAATGAATGTAATTCTTCAAGACATATAAGAAAAAACATTCTGTGGTTTTCTCCTGATTTGGGTTTCCACGTAAAACAATGGTGTAATGTGTATGTGTGTGATTTTTTATTTCTTGCTGCTCATTATTGGATAATAATTCTACATTGATATAACATTTGAAGAAAAATGATTATAATTACACTATTACTGATTAACCCACCCTCTCAGTAATCCAACAGGGTGCTGCGCAATGAATCTACAGGTTTGAAAATTCATTCCAAAATAGATAGAAAAATATATGAATAAACATGATAGGAAGCACATACACTAAAAAATAGGCACACTACATTCTACTGCTACAACTAGAATTCTTTCATCAAGTTACAGGAGCTTTGCATTAAGTTTTGGTCAAAAAACTCAAATTACATACAATAGTTATTGTCTACGAATTTTTCCAACCAACCTAGTTTGTTGGCATGTTTTACAGGCAGCGTATGCTTGTCATTGATGGCAAGTACATCAACGATGATCAATAGCGTAGTGATTATTGGGGAGGAGCAACAACAGTGATTGTTGGATCATCAATTCATAATTGTCGATGGCTATCAGATCTCAATGTAGACAAGAAGATTGCATAGATATGGAGGATAGATCTCGGGCGTTAGATCCAAGCGTGATGACCGACTTGTTGGGCCCCAACAACTCCCCCTATATTTTTACAAAATTTAAAGGGCCCTTATTAGAATCTTGATAATTATAATGAGCTATAGAATCAACCTTTTCAAATAGTTCCATGCCTTGGCTTGCTTTGAGACAAACTTAAGACATTCACTATAGTATGAAACATTCATTACAAGAGTATATGTCAAAAGTTAGAAACGAGCATAAAAATATCAATTTAAACAAAAACATTATTTTTTTATCAAATGTTTACTTTTGCTTGATTTTGTGAAAAACCAATATTAATATTTTTCTCTTCTCCATTAACTTGAATCTTCTAGAATTAAAATCATATTGGAAAGTAAAATATAAACAATGTTTGTTTAGAACTTATAGTTAGTTTAAATTTATTTTTTATTTTTCTAGATTTTGTTTTATTCACAAATTTTAGGTTATTAATTTAGGTTTCTTTTTTGTTTCGCAGGTTTCTATTATCAAATATTTCATATGAATCTGATCATGGCTTGATTTTATTATCCAAATACGTTCAAGATGATTGATCCAAAAATAATTTTGCATTGCTACAAATAATTTTACGAGCAACAATAGATAAAATTTGGAAAGGCGTCATGATCAGACAGGCGATTTTGCAGAGCTGATTGCAGCCAAACCGTGAGGAATTTGAAGAAATGGTTAAAAACCCAGCACCAAAATGGACCCATTTACCTTCCACATTGATATTTTCCAAAAAAAATGCACTATTTGAGAGATATTTGGGTCTCTTTTAGAGGCAAATTTCAGGTGGCGGAAATTAATAGTGACACCCAGACTATTCATCCATTTTATAAATATATGAGAAAGATTAGAACCATGGGGATCTAAGAATTGGAGAGGAGGATTTTAATACTTTCTCTTTTGTATATTATTACTTTTGTAGAATTTTTATTTCTTTTCAAATGGAGTAATGGATGGCTGGAATGTTCAGGAGAATGGACAAATATTTTCAAAGAAGAATATGGAATTCCAGGTTGCTTAATGGCTTTTGTCCTGTAAGTAAAATGGTTTTATTTTCATTATAATTTATTCACATTCTTTGAATAATTGATTATGAATTGATTTAAATAGCTTTAGTCTTTTTTATCAATACATGGTTAATTATTATCATTTATGTGTTAATTTTTTCAATCCTTAAAGTCTATTATCCAAACAATTTCTTCCAGGACTACAGAATGGACAAGTGATTCCAAAAACTTAATAGAATGACATATATGAAATTTGTCTTTAGCCTTTTGTTTATAATGTTGTTATTTTTATTTTTTTTAATCCTGTTACATGTGCATGTATGATATCTTTAGATTAAATGATCTGTGATGTGTAGGAGGTTTATATTATAAATACCATGTATCATTTGCTTCATCAAAAGACAAATGTTGTGATTATATCTTCGATTTAAATAATGAGATTTATCTTTGAGTTTTAAATTGAATGATAAAATGAATAGATTGCTTCCAGATTTATCTTGTTGTAATAATTATGAGATCACAGGTTTATGTTTGTGTTTCCTTTTCAGTCATTAAAACCTAAGCTCCCAATACATATTCTGAATTTATTTAGAACATTCATAAGGTTCACTGCAGATTTCTCTCTTGGAAATGGTAGTTGGATGTTCACCACTCATGCAGATGCTTGGATACACCTCACTAATTCATTGACATGATAGATTCTTTGTATTTTTCTGTCATTTGCATATCATTAAAACTACAATGTATGGTTCAGCTTTGACTATCCACATGTTCATGTTTCATTAACTTTTTTTTATAAGATTCTTTAAATTTATAAAAGAAAAACAATAAATATTTTTATGTCCTTTCTTTATCTTCTTCCTAGAAGCAATCATTTTTTACATCGATTTTCGTAAGTTTCGATTAAAACTTGCATCTTGTAAATCATGTAAACAAATGGGACTTGTATATCTTCTGCTTAAATACAACTTCTACATTTACATTTGAACATATGTACATATATATATATATATAGTGTTTAGTAATTAGTTAGTTATTTCTCTCTTTTATTCGTTTCTTTTAGGATTCTTAGATTGGCTAACGGATCCATTAAACCCAGAACGAGTTACACAAAATGGCTTAGGTTATTTAGACAACCTTCGAACAGACTCCCTCTTCCAGTTGATGGACGATCAATTTCGACCATCAACAAATGGCGCTAGAAGGAGGGCCAGACTGACAAGTTGGCCTTGTAGGAGTCTTTATTTCAAATTTATTAATTTCCCATGGCTCCCCAAATCATTGTGTTGGAACATGCTTTCCACTTCTCATTACCTAATATTCCCAACAAGATAGTCTCTCTCTTGTCCAAACTCACCTTTGATGGTGGGGGGAATGTATCTGCAAAAGACCATATTAACAAGTTTTGGTGTAAATGCATCAAGCATGATATTTCTTATTTAAAGGTTTTGTGTAGATTGTTTGCTTTTACTTTTAGGGGTCAGATAAAACATTGGTTTGAGTCTTTTCCATCATAACATATTTTTGATTGGTTTCAGTTTGTAGATGAATTTTTAGATGCTTTTGAAATATATGATTACAATCAATTATGTGAAGAATTTCAGACTTTGCTAATCAATGGCGATTCATCTTCAAAAGCCTTTTCGACAAGAATCCATCATGTTCTTTGTAAATTTAATCTTGATGACATGTCATTTGTATTAAATATCCTCTATGATGCTTGCATCCAGTCATATTCAATTGCAAATGATGAAGCGGTTATGAATACTGTCACTCAGTTGTAAGAAGAATTTTTTTTACAGGATGAGAGGGATCCATCAGAAAATGTTGAACAAGTAAGGGAGGTAAAATCTATTGAAAATGTTCTTACTGATAATCAAATTGGTTTTTCCTTTGAATCATTGTATTTGCAGTCCTTGACCATTGTGGAAGAAGATTCGATGTTGGGTCAAGGTGAATGTCCTCATTCTCCTAACTCTTTCTCTAATTAGTATTTAAATTCATTTATTGAAGAAGACTTAGGTGATGAAAATGATCTTAAGCATTCTAACATTCCAATGAAACTGATTAGAGATGTAGATCTGCAATTGGAAGAAGTAACCTTAAACCCTCATCTACAAATCGTACCTTATCAACATGAAAGATCAAATGTTTTCCATGAAAGTTTTGAAATATCTATCATACAGGAGGCAAATTTAGATGATCATAATATGTTGAAGAATTTATCACCAAAACAAAGTGAAATTTTTAATGAAAATGAAGAGGAATGTCTTGAGAATACCATTGTTAAATATCATAGCTCAAGATATTCTTTTCATGTGCTTATTTCTGATTCCTTTTACTCTTTATATCCCAATCTCTTCTTAGATTCTGGTGGATTTGATACTTTACCCACAGTATCTTTCTCTTTGCCACCACAATCAAATCTTTTCGATATGCCAAAATTTGGTGAAACTAATTCCAAACATAACACTTATCAAGTCAGATTTGATGTTCTTTCACTTGCATCACTCGAATGGAAAAAAGACATGTTGCAAGATGATTTTACTTGATTTATTTTTGAAAAAGACAATGCACTCATCCTTATGGAGATCGAATATTCTACATTGCATATTCGTTCTTTGATTAGTTCGAATTTTAATGTTTATGCTTTACATTTTGAAATGATCAATCTCATCAAAGCAAGCATTCAAACCAATAATCTAACTAATGTCAAGAATCCTCTTATGATGTATTCGCCATTGATATATCCATTTCATGAAATTCATAGTTTGCATCCTAATTTTTATGACATGATCTCAGAATGGCTTGAAGATTCATATCTAAAAAATCTTCATAATAAAGATAAAGGTGTGCTTGCTTTGTTTCTACCTAAATATCTAGGAAGTAAGCATCACATTATTTTTTGAGATCCTCCGTGTGAAGAAATTGATGAACACTTGGAGAATTGTCAGGAGGATGGGGCATTTCATCTTTGGCAAATGGTTATGTCAGGTCCACGTAATATTGACAACTTTTCCAAACTTACTTACACTCTTCCATGCCATTGTGACTCATATCATGACCAGATTGCAGAATGGCTAGAGGATTCATACAAAAAGAATGTTCAAGTGAATGGTAAGGCCATGCTTGCTTTGTTTTTAAATGATGATGATAAAGGTAAGTATGATATATTTTTGTTATTTTTCGATATACTACCATTCTTGTTAGTAATATTTGATCTTGTTTCCATTGCAGGATTGGAGTTACTTCGATGGCTACATTGGAAGCATGACTTCACTTAGTATTTTTTATTTGTTTAGTAGTTAGAGTAGGCTTAGGAGTAGGTTTTATTTTAGTTTTATTTCTCAGTTTTTCTCTTTGTAATAATGCAGTTATGAACACAAGCGGGCACACCAAGAGAACCATATTATGAATGTTGTTATGGAAGTCCACTTTAAATCTTTTTCTCTCTTCTTTTCGTGGAATATTTCTTTTCAAAAATGCAGTATCATCATGAAAATTTTAAAATGAAAGTAAAGAGATAAGTAAATTTAAAATATCAATTAAACCATGACCCAAGGTGCCACAAGTAGGACTGCACTCATCTTAATAAATAATTTTCTATTTTTAGTCTCTTTTATTTTTAATAATAATGCTTAGTCAAAGTAACATCTTATGCATCACTATCTTAAGAAAAGAACTTGCTCACACATGATATTTTATATGATTTAGTTATTTTATTTTACAGTGAGATGATAGTGGATACAAAAAATCAAGTTTATCTTTGGCCAAAATCATTTCCTAAAAAGTTTTCTTTTGTTGTTTTGATTTTGTGTACTTCTGATTTTGAATCTCATTAATAAGATTTTATTTGGTTTGTTGTGTGTTTTTGTTTTCTTTGATTATTTTAAATAAGTTTTTTTTTCTCATCTTTATTTTTGAATCAATATATTTATGATCAAAGAACTATTGTCGAAAGAAGCATTTATTTTAAGACTCATGTTTTTCAAGCAAATTGAAATAGTTCAAAGAGGTCCTAATATTAAGATATAGCTCAGACAATTGATTTTTAAGTCAATTGTCACTCTCATTTTTCCTCAAATTATCTTTGCTAGAGTATTACACCAGAGATATGGTTTAAATCTTTGAGAATCATAATGATATTTACACTTTTTACACCATCCATATTTTTAAGGAAACACTTTTAAGTGCTTCCCCATTCTCTAGATGATTTCTTAAAGGAAATCTAAAATCTCTAAACCATGATAAAACTTCCATATTTGAAAGAAAATAAATAACATGGTCAACTATTTACCTGTATTGCAATCCTCCAGTATCACCCCGCTCTCTTTGTCATCAAGAAATCTATGATTGTATTATTATTTAAAAGTGGCATAAGAGGGTTGAAAGCACTTATGTGTGGGAAGTGTGTGTAAACCCGTCAGGGTACTGAACAGTCTCCCTAGTAGTGGGTAAATGCACATATGATACCAAGACAACTTCGTCGAGGTACTGAACAGACTTGTTGGCAATGAAGCAATGTCAGGTCGAGAGGTAGCAGGTATATGTTTTTAAGTTAGCTTTTATGGAAGTATACATCATGTGGATACAACTATTGGATGGGATTAAAGCATTTGAGTGGGTTAAATGACATACATGTCGAGGTAATGGATGCCTGCTGGTAGCAGTGGCTCTGTCAATGGTATTGAAGTTCTTTTATAAACATCATGACTCTTTGATTAAGACATTATTTCAGGTTATAATCCCTTGCAAAGAAAATTTTGATGTCTGGTTATAACATTGAGCTTATCCTAATACCATATGGTCTCAGAGTGAATTTATTTCAGCGAGCTTAAATCATTTTATCATTCTTATTATTTTCTTCCTGAGATGAAATCTTACCAGATCAGAGATAACTACTTCACCCAGTAAGTCGCCATTTGTTGGGCCCCAACAACTCCCCCTATATTTTTACAAAATTTAAAGGGCCCTTATTAGAATCTTGATAATTATAATGAGCTACAAAATCAACCTTTTCAAATAGTTCCATGCCTTGGCTTGCTTTGAGACAAACTTAAGACATTCACTGTAGTATGAAACATTCATTACAAGAGTATATGTCAAAATTTAGAAACGACCATAAAAATCTCAATTTAAACAAAAACGTTAATTTTTATTAAATGTTTACTTTTGTTTAAATTATGATTATGTGTTCATTCTTTTGCTCATTAGCATGTTTGACTATTTTGAATAATGTGTTCAATACTTCATCAAATTTTATCTTGGTTGGTTTCTCATTTTCATAAAATCATTTGGTGATATTAATTAATTAAATTCTTTTTTCATTTTGCATCTCATACTAATAATAAAAAATAAAAAAGAATTATCTATGATTTGTTTGATTTTGTGAAAAACCAATATTAATATTTTTCTCCTCTTCATTAACTTGAAGCTTCTATAATTAAGATCATATTTGAAAGTAAAATATAAACAATGTTTGTTTAGAACTTATAGTTAGTTTAAATTCATTTTTTATTTTTCTAGATTCTGTTTTATTCACAATTTTTAGGTTATTAATTTAGGTTTCTTTTTTGTTTCACATGTTTCTATTATCAAATATTTGATACGGATATGATCATGGCTTGATTTTTTTATCCAAATACGTTCAAGATGATTGATCTAAAAATAATTTTGGATTGCTACAAATAATTTTACGAGCAACAACAGATAAAATTTGGAAATATGTCACGATCAGACATGTGATTTTGGAGAACTGATTGCAGCCAAACCGTGAGAAATTTGAAGAAACGATTGAAAACCTAGAACCAAAATGGACCCATTTACCTTCTGCATAGATATTTTCCCAAACAAATGCACGATTTGAGATATATTTGGGTCTCTTTTAGAGAAAAATTTTAGGTGGTGGAAATTAATAGTGACATCCAGACTGTTCATTCATTTTATAAATATATGAGAAAGATCAGAACCATGGGGATCCAAGAATTGGAGAGGAGGATTTTAATCCTTTCTCTTTTGTATATTATTGCTTTTGTAAACTTTTTATTTCTTTTCAAATGGAGTAATGGATGGCTGGAATGTTCAGGAGAATGGACAAATATTTTCAAAGAAGAATATGGAATTCCAGGTTGCTTAATGGCTTTTGTCCTGTAAGTAAAATTGTTTTATTTTCATTATAATATATTCATATTCCTTGAATAATTGATTATGCATTGATTTAAATAGATTTAGTCTTTTTTATCAATACATGGTTAATTATTAACATTTATGTATTAATTTTTTCAATCTTTAAAGTCTATTATCCAAACAATTTCTTCGAGGACTACAGAATGGACAAGTGATTCCAAAAACTTAATATAATGACATATATGCATTTTGGCTTTAGCCTTTCATTTATAATGTTGTTATTTTTATTTTTTTTAATCCTCTTACATGTGCAGGTCTAATATATTTAGATTAAATGATCTGTGATGTGTAGGAGGTTTATATTATAAATACCATCTATCATTTGCTTCATCAAAATACAAATGTTATGATTATATCTTCGATTTAAATAATGAGATTTATCTTTGAGTTTTAAATTGAATGATAAAATACATAGATTGCTTCCAGATTTATCTTGTTGTAATCATGTATAATTATGAGATCACAGGTTTATGTTTGTGTTTCATTTTCTGTCATTAAAACCTAAGCTGCCAATACATGTTCTGAATTTATTTAGAACATTCATAAGGTTCACTACAGATTTCTCTTGGACAAGGTAGTTGGATGTTCACCACTTATGCAGATGTTTGGATACACCTCACTAATTTATTAACATGATAGCTTCTTTGTATTTTTCTGTCATTTGCATATCATTGAAACTACAATGTATGGTTCAACTTTGACTATCCACATGTTCATGTTTCATTAACTTTTTTTTATAAGATTCTTTACATTTATAAAAGAAAAACAATAAATAGTTTTATGTGATTTTTTTATCTGCTTCCTAGAAGCAATTATTTTTTACATTGATTTTCGGAAGTTTCAATTAAAGCTTGCATATTGTAAATCATCTAAATAAACGAGACTTGTATATCTTCTGCTTAAATACAACTACTACATTTACATTTGAACATATGTACATATATATAT
>JASDQU010102899.1:536-59755 GCA_032191745.1 Picea mariana | reverse complement strand
AGTTGTCCAACAATTGGTATCAGAATCGGCCCCTTTTATCTAAGGGTAGATCCTAGGGCTTAAACATGTCAAGCCATGAAGGAAATTCAACCAATAAGGCTGCTCTGTTCAATGGAACAAACTTTGCCTTGTGGAAAGTTAGAATGAGAACCTACATAATGTTGTTAGGTGCAGATGTCTCGAATGTGGGAGATATTGGTTATGTAAAGCCAGTTGTGCTAGCTAATAAGGATGACAAACTAGAATTTAGCTTCAACGCTAAGGCTATGAATGCTATCTTGAGTGGGCTTGTAGAAGAATAATTCGTAAAAGTTATGCACCTAGGAACTACCAAAGAAATGTGGGACAAACTTATTAGCAGTTATGAGGGTAATGAGAAGATAAAGGATGCAAAGCTTCAAACCTACAGAATACAGTTTGAACAGTTGAAGATGAAGGAAGATGAAACTGTTGGAAAATACTTTCTGAGAGTAGAAGAAATGGCAAATTCAATGAAGGCACTTGGTGAAACAATTGGGGAACCTTCTTTAGTTTAGAAAATCTTGAGATCTCTCCCAGATAAGTTCAACCCAAAGGTCTCTACTATAGAAGAACTTCATGATCTAAAAACCTTTCAGTTTGATCAACTTCTAGGAACATTGACTACATATGAAATGAGAATAGTTAAAGAAAAACCCACCTCCAGAGAAACATCTTTTAAAGAAGACAAGAATGAGGATTCTGAGCTCAATGAAATTGAAGAAAAATTTGTAAAGAGACTGAAGAAGGGATCAGGCAAATACAAATGTAAACTGCCTTTCAAATCCTTTAACTATGGTAGAATAGGTCATTTTGCAAATAAATGTCCCCACAAAGGAAAGGATCAGACTTGTGATGATGAGGAGAAATACAAACACATAAATTTATTTAAAAAGAATAACTTTAAGAAGAAAAGTCTTTGCATAAACAATGATGATGATCCTTCAGATGATGAAGACAATGATTCATCTATTGAAGATAAACTAAATGACTTCATACTTATGGCCAAATAGGACTATGGCAATAATAGCATAGGGATTTATGTTAATGAAGAAGAAGTTGTGGTTGACATGGAAGGAGAACTGATCAGTGCATTGAAAGAGATTGACAAACTAAGAATTAAGAACAGAAAGCAAAGACAATTGTTGATATAGTTCAAGAAAGACAGTAAGGAACCTGATAAAGACCTTGTCCTACTAAAAGTAGAATTGGAAGAGGAAAAGAAAATCGAAGAGATTCTGAAACAGAGCTATCAGAAAAGAAGGCAAGATGTGAAGCATTAGAACAAGAAGTAGTGAAAACGAGGAAAGAAATGGAGAAGTTTCAAGCCTTGTATAATCAAAATCTGTCAAGTATCAAAGCCTTAGTAGGATTGGCCAGCATTCTGAATCAACAAAAGAATCCAAAGATAAAAACTGGCTTGGGGTATGAAGAGGGATCAAGTAGTGATAAACCAGGAGATGAAGAACCCATCAAGTTTGTCAAAATTTCAACCAATGACAATAATAATCCTGTAGAAACAAAGGAAGACAATCAACTGTGTAGGTCAAGTAAGGTAAAAGATGCCAGATCTGAATCTGTAGAACAAAGAAGTAATGTGCGCACTGCTGAACGACGTCATCAGTTTGGAAGAAATCGATTTGCTCAAAGAAGACAACCATTTTCCAGGTACAAAGAATTCTTCTATGGCTATTGTTTCTACTGTGCGAACTTTGGTCACAAAGCTGTAAATTGTTCCTTAAGATTTAGAAATGAGCAATTGAGATTTCAAAGGAATAAATACTTGCCACAACAAAGAATGATCCAGCCAAGTAACAAACCTTCACTGATTGCCAATTGCCAATTGCCAAATCAAGTCTAGGGACATGCAATTAAAGAGGTCAAGAAATAATCAAAAGTCAATGAGTAGACAACATTGCACCAATATGTTTGACCTGTTAAACAATGAGATTGAATGCTACATCTCTCATAACTATGGACACAAATCTATTGACTACCGTTTAAGGGAATATCAACCAGATTCAAAATCTCCTATTGAAAATGTCAAGTTTTGGAAGAAGAAGGAAAGTGACAAGTGTGGATTAGTGTTGTCCGCTCAAAGAAAAATGAACCCTTGGTATATAGACAGTGGATGCTCCAAACACATGACAAGAGACAAAGGCAAGTTTCTATCTCTAAGTGAAAGAAAATCAGGAAATGTAACCTTTGGAAATGATGCTTCAGTGAAAATAAAGCGAAAAGGGATGGTGAGCTTAAGTAATGGAAAAGGAAAATCCCAATATGTTCTACTTGTGGATGGGCTGAAACATAATCTACTCAGTGTAAGTCAAATGTGTGACAGAGGATGCATATTGTTTTTCACGTCCAAGGACTGCAAGATATAGTCTATAAAATTAGGACAAATGGTGGCCAAAGGCATAAGGATAGAGAATAATGTATATGTGCTGAAAGAAAATAGAGAAGAATGTCATCTAAGAAAACATTATGAAAGGTGGTTATGGCATAGGAGACTTGGTCACTTAAACTTTGATAACTTAGTCAGGCTCAAAAAACTCGAGGCAGTAAAATATCTTCCGAGAATATCAAAGCCCCAAGATTCAATGTGTAAAACCTGTCAAGTAGGGAAGAAAAACAGGACACAGTTTAATTCCAAGAGCTTTACCTCAACAGAGAAACCACTCCAACTAGTTCATATGGATTTATGTGGACCATCAAGACAGGAAGGCATAGGGAAAGAAAACTACTTCATGTTGATTATCGATGATTACTCCAGACTTACTTAGGTTTCCTTTCTCAAAGTAAAAGCTAAAGCATTTGAGAAGTTTAAAATATTTAAGGCTTTAACACAGACACAAACATGCATGAGGTTAAAGACAGAAATATTAGATCGGGGAGGATATTTTATGTCAAGAGACTTCAAGTAATTCTGTGATGAACATGGGATCGAGAGAGAATACACAATCCCAAGAACTCCACAAAAAAATGGAGTTGTTGAGAGGAAAAATAGAATAGTGCAGGAAATGGCCAGGTCAATGATGAATGAGAAGAACATTGGTCAAACCTACTGGGTAGAAGCAATACACACAACAGTTCATGTGCTTAACAAATCCCACCTCAGACCATAAAGTGACAAGACACCTTATGAATTATGGATTGGAAGACCTGCTTCAATCAAACATTTCAGAATCTTTGGGAGTAAATGATACATAAAGAATAATGATGAGAACCTCGAAAAATATGATGATATGGATGATGAAGGTATATTCTTAGGGTATACTAAAAACACTTAAGGATATAGATGCTATAATAAGAGGTTGCATAAAATGGTTGATTGTATTGATGTAAAAATTGATGAAGGAATCCCAGAAAGAGAGGTATAAAGTAATGAGTCTTCTGTAGAAGACACAGCTAAAGCTGAAGATGAATAGATCCAGTAATTAGAAAATGAAGACTTTGAATCAGATGAAGACTGGGACACTCAGACAGACGCAAATTAGCAGAGAACTACAAATTCCTCCTAAAGAATCATTCAAAAGAATCATCCTGCAAGTGAAATATTTGGAGAAAAAGACAAAGGTGTACAAACCAGGAGAAAGCTAATCAAAACCAACGAACAATCTTATATAGCTCTCATATCCATGCTGGAACCCAAGAATTTCAATGAAGCCAAAAAAAATGATCACTGGGTTAAAGCAATGAATGATGAACTTGATCAGATTGAGAAAAACAATTTGTGGGAGATGGTTCACAGACCTGAAGGTAAAAACGTCATTGGCTCCAAATGGATCTTTAAGAATAAATTGAATGAGAAAGGACAAGTTATCAGGAACAAAGAAAGGTTATTCTATAAAGGCTATGCTTAGATAGAAGGACTGGATTTTGGTGAAACATTTGCGCCTGTGGCAAGATTAGAAGCTATCAGAATGTTTCTTGCCTATGCTTGTCATAAAAGGTTTAAAGTCTACCAAATGGATGTCAAGTCATCCTTTCTAAATGGAGATTTAAGTGAAGAAGTCTATATGGAACAACCAGAGGGTTTCAAACTGTCTGATAAACATGAATTAGTATGCAAGCTGAAGAAAGATTTATATGGTTTAAAACAAGTCCCTCGAGCCTAGTATCACAGACTAGATACATATCTCAAAGACAAAGGGTTCAAGAGAGGAACAACTGACAACAATCTATATATTTAAACAAAAGATAATGATTTGATCATCGTATTGGTGTATGTAGATGACATCATCTTTGGATGTAATAAGGATTCATTGGTACAATGGTTTGATTCTACCATGGAGTCTGAATTTGAAATGTCTATGATAGGAGAACTGTCATTTTTTCTTGGTCTGCAAATTACTTAGAGGTCCTAAGGGATGTTCATTTCTCAAGAAAAATATCTAAGAGAAATGTTGAAAAGGTTTAAAATGGAAGATTCTAAACCTGTGGGTACACCTATGGTAACTGGATGTAAATTAATCAAGGATGATGATTCACCTGATGTTGATCAAAGGTCATATTGATCAATGATAGGCAACCTGCTGTAAGTCACAACATCTCGCCCAAACATAATGCATGCTGTAGGAATGGTAGGAAGATATCAGGTTGCACCTAAACAGATTCATTTGCAAGATGCCAAAAGGATATTCAGGTATTTGAAAGAAACAATAACTTATGGTCTATGGTATCCCAAAAATCAAAATCTTCAGTTGACTGCTTATTCGGATGCAGATTGGGCAAACTGTGTTGATGAAAGAAAAAGCACCAGTGGAGGAGCATTCTTCTTAGGTGACTCCTTAGTATCCTGGCTTAGTAAAAAGAAAGGTTCCATTTCTTTATCAACCACAGAGGCAAAGTATATTGCTACTGCTACCTGTTGCACTCAAGTATTATGGATGATTCAGACACTTGGAAATTTGGAGGTAAAATACACTGCA
This sequence comes from Picea mariana, assembly GCA_032191745.1. Classification (NCBI taxonomy): domain Eukaryota; kingdom Viridiplantae; phylum Streptophyta; class Pinopsida; order Pinales; family Pinaceae; genus Picea; species Picea mariana. The sequence goes on along the minus strand of JASDQU010102899.1, from coordinate 54,806 downwards.
CCGATCCCAATTCATTGTGATAACACTAGCTCCATTAATGTGTCTACAAATATTTTCCTCCACTCCAATACCAAGCATATTCCCATAAAATATCATTTTCTGAGAGAGAAGGTCACCAATCAGATTGTTCAGGTCCATTACATTCCCACCACAGAACAAATTGAAGACATCTTTACTAAACCCCTGGACAAGACACCATTTGAATATCTCAGATAGAAGCTAGGTGTCATCTCATCTCACATCTAAGAGAGTCCATCCTGTTAGGGGAAGTCCTGTATCGGTTTCATATCTGATACCTCCTAAAATTAATGAAACGGCTCAGGGGGAGTGTGTTTTCTTTGACATTGATGTCAAAGGGGGAGAAAAGAACCTGGGTGGCTTTATTGCCATCAATGCCAAAGGGGGAGAATGTTGGCATGTTTTACAGGAAGTGTATGCTTGTCATTGATGGAAAGTACAACAGTGATGATCAACAACATAGTGATAATTGGGGAGGAGCAACAACAGTGATCATTGGATCAATAATTTAGAATTCCTGAAGGCCGTCAGATCTCAATGTAGATAAGAAGAGCGTGCATATATGGAGGATAGATCTCGGGCATTAGATACAAGCACGAGGCCTGACCATCGTAGGATCCAAGGGAATCTGCACGATATTTAAAAGTGCAAGGTGAAGTGATTTTGCGAATCGGAGTTTCGCGAATCGTGACATGGAGAGGAAACAAACAATACCACAAGATTTCCGAAATCGCGATATGATATGAGACGTTGAATCAAGATCACATCTGGACAGTCAATCTGACTCATGTCAACAAACCATGTCAGCTAAGAACATGTGGCACAATCAGGCAATGACAAGTTTCAAATTGATTCGACATTTCAGGCACATGTAAGTCATGAATCAGAGTGACATGTGGAAGTTATTCAACTCATGTCAATCCATGTGTGACCTCATCAAGCTTACATCCCTTCAGGGTTTCATGACTCACAACTTGGAGAGTCAAGAAACAATAGCACAGGAATGTCGAGATCACGATATGTGAAATCACGATAAGATCTTGACCATTGATCAAGAGGACGTGTGGTGAAAGATCAGAGCACCACAAAGACTACACTTTGGAGTTTCACAAGTTGTGAAATTCAAAGGAAAGAGATTCAAACTCACGATATGTGAGATCACGATAAAATCTTGACCATTGATCCAAGAGGGACACATGGTAGAGGATCCGAGCATGTCAAAGACTCCATTTCGGGGTTTCACGTATCGCGACTTGGAGTGACGAGAATCACCATCTAAGAACTCGCGAGATGCAATATCATGAGTTAATCACAACCATCAGATCAAGCTGTGATCTGGACCGTCGATCCAACTTTATTTAAAAATATTTCCTATTGCAATTCGGAGTGACAAGAACCTCCATTGAATAACTCGTGATATGAGAAATCATGATTTAATCGTAGTCGTCAAATCAAGATCAGATCTGAACCATCAAATCATAGAGCAAGTGGCAAGCAATTAGAACTTTGTTGACTTGGGGTCAATGGAGCATGGTGTGGAAACTCACGAAATATGAAGATCCTTTTTGGCACAGTCTATGGTCACCGCTGGTGGTCACGAGAAGGGAAGGAGTCAGTCCAGATAAGCTCCATTTCGGGGTTTCGGAGATTACGACTTGAAGAGTGAAGATGCCTCATATCCAGATTCATGAAACATGAATTCACGAAAATCACTTTATACATAAGTGCTTGGTCATGGCCATAGTCATATAGAGGAAGGAGCTAGTGCAGAAAATATCTATATCGGAGATTCGGAGATCACGTATGGGAGTGTCGAGACACTTGGTCACAGGAATGTTGAATTGCCATATGTCAAAATGCTGAAATGAGTGCAAGATTCCATGGAGCCAATCCAACGGTGCAGGTGAATTTGAGTATGATCAAAGGGATAATGTTCTGCTTCACAGTATAACTACTAGAAACCATTGATGGTTTATACTAGATGTTTCGAAGAGACTTCTATGTGATTTCCAGAGGAGCTGAAGAGTTTCCAAGCTTCATCCAGTAAAGGAAGACAACTCTTAGAGGGATTGACAGGTGGATGAGCATTGAAGTCCGTAGTTGAAAATAGAAAGGATAATCTCATTGAAGACAAAGAAGACAAAGAGCCTTAACTACTAGAGAAGCTGAGAAATATAAACAGAACACCAAGTGATGTTGAACGTGTGGGAAAAACTGCCAAAGAAGTTGAAGAGTCACGATGATGATGAGGCAGGGCACTTGAGATGTGGAGGAATTTGGCACGGAGTGAGCATGCAGAGGCATTGTGAATATTGCATGCATAAAGACAACATAGACTATAAGAATGTTGAATAAAGAAGAGATAGGTGTTGTTGCTGTGGAGGAGAATTCAAGGGGTGTGCAAGGGGGCAGAGCGCAGGAGTAGAAATTCACAGTAGAGGAATGTTGCAATGAAAGTGTTAAATCCCAAAGTAAAACCGTTCTTTCGGTTGAACTTTGTAGAGGATATCCTAGGTATTGGTCACATGCTTAAGCTACTTTTGTGTTTTTATAGTTCAAAGAAAATTTTTTGGTTTTGATTATGTTAAGAGATTGAAAAAACAGCAGCTTTCGGTGGTTTGGGCGAGCCCCCAGCGTGCTCATTAACCACCGAAAGCGTTCAGTTTCGTCAGATAAGTGGTCGATTCAAAATGCAAGGAACCACCGAAAAGGTTTGAATGGGCAAAAAGAAGGCTCGTGCTTTCGCACGAGCCAGATGTCAAAATTCGTTGCAATGATGAGAAGTTCAAACTGCCGAAAGCTCCATTGTGAGAGGTGATGTTCGTTCGTGGGTTTCCAACGAAAGATTACAAAACACCTGCGCATTATCCACTATAGTAATCATTGCCAAATCTACGCCGAGCGGTGATAGACAGATACAGTTGCACGGATTTTTCCTCCTCTTCAGTGGCAGATACATTCATTATTATTGGCAGGTTATTCGTTCATTTTAAAACTCAAAGTGTTACACAGAAGCCCGAGAATTGCTGGAGATAACTATCAACACGCGATTTTTTCCACAAATCGTGATTTTCAAATCCTGGTCCCTCTTTTCGAGCAAATTGGCATGGTAGCTCTGATTCCAACCAGCATTTCGAGTCGAGGAAAATGAATTGGGTTATTGGGTAAGCCTGTAAGCCTTTCTCTGTCAAAATTTCACAAATATATTTGCCACCGAAAAGTTGAAGTTTCGGCTTTCCCTGTCTGAATGTCATTTAACTATGGGTCAATATTCTAGTGCATTTGTAAATCCTGTGCCCTGTCAAACTATTATATGGTCTGTCCATTGACCATACCCTTATTTCCTAGAACCTTTGTTTCCTGAATACCTAGTTGACTATAATCTCAGATACAGTCCACTCTCAGTTAGGTCAAGATCCGGTCCTGCATTAAGATCAGAGGTAGATGGTATTTGGGTACTTTGAGGAACATCCCGAGGTTGCAGAATGCTTCAAACAGGTTGGCATTTTCTCATATTGTGAGAAATTAACGACCTTTAATCAACAGATCGCTGAGGCATTTTCCCTCTCATACGATGGCAGAGTTGCCAAAACAGGCAGAGAAGAATTCATCATAGATGAGGCCTCCATTGCAGAATACACAGGATTGTCTAGGACAGGTAGTTGTTGGTTCAAAACATCTACACCTTCAAACGTTGAGTTTAGGTCCTATCTGTTGCCAGTCCATAAAACTCTAACATGGAAAAAAGACATTCCCTTGTCTTACCTGGAGCCAAAATGGCAGACCCTTGTGAAGGCAATTCTGGTATACATTACCTGTGAAGGGCGTTACAACAGAGTGTTATACTATCATTTCAAATTATTAAATCACTTCACTTGCAGGGAACCTTTAAACATACCCTATTTCTTTTATAAGACCCTGATCAAAATGGAAAAATAGGTACAGGCTCAGCCCACTAAAGTTTCAAGAAGAATTTCTCATCAGGGATTGATTACTCTCCTTGTCAAAGAAGCTCTTCACAGGAAGCAAATGGAATGGAGTTTCCTCTTGTTCTGGAACAAGTTTCAGACAGAGAAACCTCCAGAAATGAAAGCAAAAAAGTCCAGAAGCAGGAATGATCAGTCAAGTCACAAAAGAAGAAAGGGGATTTCAATGCCCAGGGATTCTATCACAGCCCCACCCAGCAAGAAGGGAGAAACCAAGAGGAAATTAAAGCTTGAAGAGAGAAACCCTGTCATGGTGAAAAACCCTCTCAACCTACCCTACAGTGACTCTGATTCAGAGCAGGAGATAGCAAAATCACATGATACCTTGCAGACCAAACATGAAGCCAAACTGAAGATGAACACACCTCCGTCAAATCCTTCAGAAATACATAAGCAACCGAAAGAAGAAGCTTCATCTAGCAAACCTCAGAAAGGTAAGACTAGGAAAATTAATAAGATTTTACGACAAATTTATGAAATGGAAGTGCTTGAGAGGGTAATTAAAAAGGAAAACACATATCTAACAGAGAAGGTCGCTGAGCTATTCAAAGAGAATGAAACTCTCAAAGAGAAACATAATTCAATCAAAGGGAGAAACAGAGAATTGATTAGGGAAAACATGAAATTGTATAGGCAGCTAAGAGTCCTAAGGCTCAAGCTGAATAAGTTTGAAGCTTTAGGAGAGGAACAAACAGGGTTAGATACCTTGGCCAATCTGGCCACAACCATGATAGATGCAACAAATTCTCCTGCACAGTCAACAAAGATTCGAAGGTATGCATGAATCAAAACTGTAGCATCTGAGAAGGTGTGAGTGATAAAAGAAGTTTCAGAACAACCATTTTTGAAATTTTGAAAGGTCCTCAAGGTACAACATTTGATGGTTTAGGCGAGCCATGCTGAGCTCATTAACCACCGAAACATGCGCTTTCGGTGGATAACTTGCCCAGGAACTGTTCCAGTCAACCACCGAAAGTCTGTATATGCAGAATTCGAGTGAGTTTTTGCACAGGTCGAACATTTTTGAAATTAAAAGGTTTGGAACATTTTCCAATACATGTCTTATGAATTATCACACTCACTCCAGCATTCATTTTTGATATATGATGAAGAAAAGAACGATTTCAAAGGTATACGGGCAATTTCATTTGAACTAAAAAATAGGGTATTCTGCCACCTCAGCCAACTCGACTTGGCCTCAATGGAAGAAGAGTATTTTAGCCATGGAAGGCTGTCTACACATCATCAACAGTCAACAGAGGAAAATCAGGGATCGACCTCTTTTTGAGCAAATATTCCTTGTATCTTGCAAAAAGTTTTTACTTTCTATTTTTGGTTGATCTGATCCATGTTTTTAGGATCAGAAGATTGTTTTGTAATCTTATAAATATCAAAACAAGACATGAACCTGGGGTTCGATTTTGGATACAATAATGCTCTTTGTACTTAGACTTTTCATTTTCTAATACAGATCACAGGTTTCTTTCCATTTTGGTGGCAGTTTTTCCATATTTCTTCTTCACTGTTATATTGTTGTCAAACCTCAAATAACTGTTATACTATTGTTTGGTTCATGACATTATAATCAATCTCTTTAGGTTTTTATCAGACCCTGCTTTGCACTGGTTTATGAGCAATATTTTCTTCACCCACTGAAATCTATATTACTGTTTAACCAATCTTGGAGAGCACTGTCTATTTGTTTATCATTTTGATGTCTGAATGCCATAAGTTGAATTGAGTTATCCCATTGATCCACCTTTACAAAATACAAAAACATTTCATTTCTTAAGTTACCAAGCACCTTTGGTCTACAACCACAAAGGGTTTCTTGGAGCGATAACAAATTGGCGCCGTTGTCGGGGAGAGGAGATCGAAGCTCATCTTCCTTGGGAGATGACACAGATCCAGCTTTGATGATAGACAAAGCCTGGACATAACTTGGTTGTATATCTTCTATCTGGCGACTCCATTGACGAAGTGGCTCCCAAAAGAGCTCACACCAAGGCAAACCCAGAAGGCCCTTTGACATCAGTTCCTGATCCAGAAAAAATCATTAGCAAGGGCAAAGCTCTGCACAGACAGGCCTCCGGATCTGCAGTTGCAAGTGATTCAGGTATTCCGATTGATACTCAGTCTCTCATATCTAAAAAGTCTTTTGCTGAAATTGAAAATTCAAAAGAAATAAAAAACTCATCTCAAGCTGCTAGGGCTGAAGAACCATCTTTTTCTTCCAATATCACTCATTCTGCCCTTGAGATCGAAGTTTCATCGCATCCACAAGAACATTCCTCTCCATCTTCTTTAAATTCATCACCTAATAAAATTTCAAAGGGTGTTCTACACACTTATACAAATCTGCATGTCCTAGAGGAAATTCTCCAAGACCTATCCTCTAAGGGTGAAGAAAACCTAGCCTTGTTACTCAATCAGTTTTATAAAGCCTCCTATTTCCCGTTGACCTCTGAAACTGCTATTCAGGGTGAAGTAAGACAGTCATTCACTTCCAACTCATGTAATTTGTATCCTCCATCATCTCCTCCAAATTATCCATCCCCTCCATTGTCTCCTACAATCTCCTCATCTTCATCCATCATCAAGACTATCATGGCTGGTCAAACTCAAACCAGAATGGAACAAATTTTGGCAAACAGATATGCCCCTCTCATCTTGCCGAACCCCCTGTCCGCCATGCCAACTGGGGATTATCAGAAATATATGCCGAAGTTCACAGGGGCAGGAGAATACACAGCTAAGGAGCACATTGAAGAATGTTATGCCTATGCGGAAAACATAAACATATCAGAGGAGGATGTATGGACTAGAGTCTTCGTCCAGAGCCTAGATGGCCAAGGCCAGAAATGGTTTAAGGAGTTGCCAGCAAATTCAATCACTCGCATTGAACAACTAGATGCAGCATTCTTGAAACATTGGGGAGAGAGAAGGGACCTGTTGTATTACATTTCAGAATTTGGAAATCTGAAGAGAGAAGACGGAGAATCAGTCTTAGATTTTATTAAACGATTCAACAAAATGTTTGGTAAGATCCCAGCAGAGATCAAACCAAGTGATGCCTCAGCAAAAATAACATTCTCTGTGGCCTTTGATGCAGATTTTTGTCTTATCCTGAGGGAAAGACGATCATCAACGCTTGCTTTGATGCAAGATGCAGCTCTCGAAGTTGAATCGAACATCACAGCCTCTCAGAAGCTCAAAGGGAGGGCTGAAAAGAAGAAGCCTGCTGTTGAGTCTTCTTCTTCCTCTTCAAACAGTCAGATGGAAAAAAGGGCTAGAATGTTGGACACTCTGACATCAGAAATGTCGAAGTTGAAAGTTCAAAATCAGACACCAACAAGAGCAAAAGAGCCAAGTAATCTTTCCCCTAGAAACCCAAATTCTTTTCCATACAGAAGAAACAATCCACAAACTCAGATTCTACAAAGAGACAGGAATTCAAATGAAGATCAGAGAATAAGAGTACCCCTTCAGAATGTGGTAATGGATGAAGAACATGTTGAAGAGAAAGAAGAGGTGGAGCGCGAGATTCATTGTGTTGGAGATGAGACAGGGACATCTTATCTCACACAACAAGATTACGAACAATCACTAATGACTGAAGAAGTGGAAGATGATCTTTTCGGTGATGGTATCTTTACAGCAGAGGATAAGAACAGATACAACCTTCGATCTAAGTCTAAGGCTGATCAAGCAGATGCATCAGCTTCTCCTGCAANATGAGACAGGGACATCTTATCTCACACAACAAGATTACGAACAATCACTAATGACTGAAGAAGTGGAAGATGATCTTTTCGGTGATGGTATCTTTACAGCAGAGGATAAGAACAGATACAACCTTCGATCTAAGTCTAAGGCTGATCAAGCAGATGCATCAGCTTCTCCTGCAGAGACTACCGTTCCTGTCAAACAAAAAGACCATTCATCAAAAGATCAAGCAGCAAAGCCTTCAAAGGAGAAAGCGTCATCTCCTCCCAAGAAGATTGTTGTCCCTGTCAGCCAGCAAACTCCAAAGAGTCAGCCTCTTGTCGAACAACAGAAGAATAACGAAGCCTCTTCGAGTCAGGTAAAGATTTCAGATAAAATTGCTGATAAGACTCCCTATTCCTTTAATTTTGAGGTTGAATTGCAGAAAATTAAGATTCCAATTCCTCTTGTTGAGCTGATGAAAAATGAGATGTTTAAAAGATATATCCTCAAAACTTTAGATCCTGAGTCAGTATCTCATTCTGCCGATGTCCTAAATATTTATGATGATAAGCCAACCATAACTCTGGGCCAAATGGTAGAAGACAGGGATGAAAGTTGCCCTCCATTCTATATCTCTTTAAACATCCATGAAAAGACATTGCATAATTGTTTGCTGGACTCCGGTGCATCCCACAACTTGATGCCCAAAGCTATTATGGACGAGCTTGGACTGGAAATCACCAAGCCTTACCATGACCTCTTCTCCTTCGATTCTCGAAAAGTCAAATGCTTGGGGATGATTAAGGATTTGTCTGTGACCTTGACCCAAGCATCAATGAAAACAATGATAATGGACATAGTGGTGGCTGACATACCTCCAAAATTCGGATGTCTTTTATCGAGATCATGGATGAAGAGGCTAGGTGGCACTCTCCAAATGGATCTTTTCTATGCAACTATCCTTGTTTTCAGAGGGGTAAACAGAAGACTTTACAGGGAGTCTCAATTAGCATATGTGATCAGTGATGAAAAGAACCCATCAAATCATCCTATTTATGCAGTAGACACGGACATGGGATCTTGCATCTTGCAATTTGATGACTCGCTGTCTGACATGTTGCTTCTCAAAAAACCATCAGATCAAACCACAGTCCAGCCCACAGAGATAACAGAGGATGATCTCTGGACCATGTTTTTTGACGGTGCTTGCACCAAAGAGTCAGCTGGAGCAGGAATAGTATTCATTTCTCCCTCAAAGAAAACTTCTCACTTGCCTTTCAAACTTGACTTTAAGGTGAAAAATAACATCGTCGAATATGAAGCATTACTTTTAGGACTTAATGCAGCAAAGGAGAAGGGTGTTAGAAAATTGCAGGTGTTTGGTGACGCTGATTTGATCATCCAGCAAGTGAATAAATCTTTTCAAGCCAAGCATGTAAGACTCAAGGCTTACAGGGATGAAGTGTTGGAGGCAATTAAAAGTTTTGCAGATTTCAAAATCACATTTGTGCCTGGATCCATGAATGAAGTGGCTGATTCATTGGCTGTATCAGCATGTGCATTCATTCCCCCTTTGCCTCACAAACTGTCTTATGAAATTCAAGTTAGACATAGGCCTTCTCTTCCTGACAATGTGAAATTTTGGAAAGTTTTTGAGGATGATGCTGAACTCACCCGGTTCCTTGCAGTAGTCGATGAGTTTGCAGAGTTGCAGATTGACCAGGACAACAAACATGATTATGAAGTTGAGCAGCAAAAGCTCAAGAGCAAAATCGCAGCTCACGAGATAGTTCAGCTGTCCACAAATAGAATTCCTAAAGGCTTGGTCCCTTTGGAGAGGCTCTTCGACAACAACGATGTGGCTGTCAAATTGCAAAGTGCAGAAAAAGAATCAGATGTGTTCAAATATAATGTGGCTAGTGAACAAGACCCCAGACATGTCAACTTGGCCTCCCATTTGTATGATAAACAAAAGGATGATTATGGTAAATTGCTGAAGGAATTTTCAGACATCTTTGCTTGGCAGTATGATGATCTGAAAACCTTCGACACAGAAGTGATTCAACACAAAATTCCCTTGAATAAAGATACTAAACCATTCCGTCAAAAGCTGAGATCATTCAATCCTCTGTTGCTGCCCACGATGGAGAAAGAAATTAGGAAATTGCTGGATGCTCGTATCATCATCCCTCTCAGGTATTCAGAGTGGATTGCTAATCTTGTGCCAGTCAGGAAGAAGAACGGAGAAATAAGACTCTGCGTTGACTTCAGAAATCTGAACAAATGTTCCAGAAAAGACAATTACCCTCTGCCTAAGATGGAGCATATGTTGCAGAAGGTGTCAGGATCGAAGGTAATGTCCTTTATCGATGGATTCTCCAGGTACAATCAGATTGCTGTCCACCCGGAAGACAAAGAAAAAACTGCCTTCACCACTCCATGGGGCACGTTCATGTATGAAAAGATGCCCTTTGGCCTGATGAATGCAGGGGCGACGTTCCAAAGAGCAATGGACATTGATTTCATCGGTGAGAAAGATAAGTTTGTCCTGATTTATCTTGACGATATTACTGTCTTCTCGAGCAGCCACGAACTTCATCTGCAGCATTTGAGGAGGACATTTATGAAATGTCGGAGGTATGGCATCTCTCTTAATCCCAAAAAGTCTAATTTTTCACTTAAAGAAGGAAAACTACTCGGGCATATCGTTTCTGAGGATGGGGTTAAGATCGATCCAAAGAGGGTAGATGCAATTAGAAATCTGTCCCTTCCAAGATAGAAGAAAGACATTCAGTCTTTTCTTGGAACCATTAATTTTGTCAGAAGATTCATAGGAAATTTTGCCGAACTTACCAAGAACATCACTGCCATGTTGAGGAAAGACTCTGAGATAAAGTGGACCGAAGTAGCAAGACAGTCCTTCAACGACATCAAAGAGGCCATCACGACAGCTCCTGTATTGATCAGCCCAGATTTTTCAAAGGTATTTTATATCTTTTCATTTGCTTCCAATGACACGATCGTTGCAGTACTTTTGCAGAAGAATGTTGATGACCAGGAACAGCCAGTTGCTTTCTTTAGCAAAGTTTTGAGGGATGCAGAGGTAAAGTACGAGTTGCTGGAAAAACAGGCCTATGCGTTGGTCAAATCACTGAAGGCTTTCAGGGTCTACATTCTGCAGGCAAAGGTAATTTTTTTTGTTCCCTCCAGTTCAGTCAAAGATGTTCTTGTTCAACCTGACATTGATGGAAAAAGGAGTAAGTGGATAACCAGTCTGATTGAGTTTGATGTCAAAATAAAAACAACAAAGTTAGTGAAAGGCCAGGGTCTTGCAAAACTTCTGGCAGAAGAGAATTGCAAGCTGCTCGACATCAATCTGATGAGTATTGATGCAGAAAATGTTCCATCTGTTGAGAACAATGAAGGTAAGGGGATGCAAGTTTCAGATCATCTAGTTGATTGTAAGTGGTGCAGCCACATCATTCAGTTTTTGCAGACTCTATCAGTCCCATCAGATTTGACGAAGACTCAAAGAAGGGCTTTTAAACTCAGGGCTGTAAATTTCTGCATAAATGACAATTTGTTGTTTTGGAAAAATCCCATTGGTTTGTTGTTGAGATGTGTGAATCAAGAAGAGGCAACTAAGGTCATGAATGAATTTCACAATAGTGAGTGCGGAGGACATCACTATTGGAAAAGCACAGCACACAAAATCTTGAGATCAGGTTACTATTGGCCATCTTTATTTTCGGATGTTTATGAATTTGTGAAAACATGTGACAAATGCCAGAGATTCGAAGGTAAGAAACAATTGAAATCCCTGCCTCTCAAACTTATAGTGGTCACCGGGCCTTTTCAGCAGTGGGGCCTGGAATTCATAGGTGAGATCCATCCTCCTTCTAGTGGTCAGCATCGGTGGATTCTGGTTGCCACCGATTACTTTACAAAGTGGATTGAGGCTATTCCCACCCGGAATGCCAATCACACTATCATCATAAACTTTCTGCAGGAAAATATATTCACCAGATTTGGCTATCCTAAAAGATTGGTTGCTGATAATGCTGCTGCATTCAAAGATAAACACTTGGTGAAATTGTGTGAAGAGCTGGGAATTCAGCTGGTACATTCCACAACATATTATCCGCAAGGGAATAGTCTAGCTGAGTCATCAAACAAGAGTTTGGTCAGAATCATACAGAAACTTCTTGAACAGAATGCCAGAGGTTGGGATTCCAAATTAAAATTTGCATTGTGGGATGACAGGGTAACGTGCAAAAAATCATTTGGTACATCTCCTTTCAAGCTGGTATATGGTACTGAGGCCATTTTTCCTGTTCAACTTGCATTACCAGTTGCAAAATTCTTACATGAAACGGAAGAGGAACCAAATGATCTGACTAGGAGGATTCATGATTTGGTACAGCTGCAACAGGATAGAGACCAGCTCTTAGAAAAGGCTGAATTGCATCAGGAAATGATTAAACGAAATTTTGACAAGAAGGTCAAATCAAATGTTTTCAAAACAGGGGATATGGTTTTAAAGTGGGATGCAGCAAGGCAGGAGAAAGGGAAGCACGAAAAATTTGATGCTCTTTGGGCAGGTCCATTTGTCATAGCGGAAGTACAACAGAACAACACCTTCGTTATTCAAACTCTTTCAGGCGAGCCAATTTCACGGGGCCCTTTCAATGGGCGCTTCTTGAAGATCTATTTCTCATAAGGCTTCTTTCAAGCCAGGTTCTTCTTGTACATATTTTTTGTTTCAGTTTTGTTCTCTTTATTTTTGGTATTCTAATAACTCCATGCCCAATGGTACTAGCAACTATTTTTCAGATTTGTAATAAGGCTACTGAGTCTGGCTAGGTTCTTGGTCACCTCACAGGGAGATGCCCATCCCAGTTGGAGCCAAATGTTAACTCCCAAAGTAAAACCATTCTTTCGGTTGAACTTTGTAGAGGATATCCTAGCTATTGGTCACATGCTTAAGCTACTTTTGTGTTTTTATAGTTCAAAGAATTTTTTTTGGTTTTTATTCTGTTAAGAGATTGAAAAAACAACAACTTTCGGTGCTTTGGGCGAGCCCCCAGCGTGCTCATTAACCACCGAAAGCATTCGGTTTCGTCAGATAAGTGGTCGATTCAAAATGCAAGGAACCACCGAAAAGGTTTGAATGGGAAAATAGAAGGCTCGTGCTTTCGCACGAGCCAGATGTCAAAATTCACTGCAATGATAAGAAGTTCAAACCACCGAAAGCTCGCGTTGTGAGAGGTGATGTTCGTTCGTGGGTTTCCACCGAAAGATTACAAAACACCTGCGGATTATCCACTGCAGTAATCATTGCCAAATCTGCGTCGAGCGGTGATAGACAGATACGGTTGCACGGATTTTTCCTCCTCTTCAGTGGCAGATACATTCATTATTATTGGCAGGTTATTCGTTCATTTTAAAACTCAAAGTGTTACACAGGAGCCTGAGAATCGCTGGAGATAACTATCAACACGCGATTTTTTCCACAAATCATGATTTTCAAATCTTGGTCCCTCTTTTCGGGCAAATTGGCATGGTAGCTCTGATTCCAACCAGCATTTCGAGTCGAGGAAAATGGATTGGGTTATCAGGTAAGCCTGTAAGCCTTTCTCTGTCAAAATTTCACAAATATATTTGCCACCGAAAAGTTGAAGTTTCAATTTTCCCTGTCTGACTGTCATTTAACTGTGGGTCAATATTCTAGTGCATTTGTAAATTCTCTGCTGTGTCAAACTATTTCACGGTCTATCCATTGACCATACCATTAGTTCCTAGAACCTTTGTTTCCCGAATACCTGGTTGACTATAATCTCAGATACAGTCCACTCTCAGTTATGTCAAGATCTGGTCCTACATTAAGGTCAGAGGCAGATGGTATGTGGTACTTTGAGGAACATCTCGAGGTTGCAGAATGCTTCAAACAGGTTGGCATTTTCTCATATTGTGAGAAATTAATGACCTTTCATCAACAGATCGTTGAGGCATTTTCCCTCTCATACGATGGCAGAGTTGCCAAAATAGGCAGAGAAGAATTCATCATAGATGAGGCCTCCATTGCAGAATACACAGGATTATCTAGGACAAGTAGTTGTTGGTTCAAAACATCTACACCTTCAAATGTTGAGTTTAGGTCCTATCTGTTGCCAGTCCATAAAACTCTAACATGGAAAAAAGACATTCCCTTGTCTTACCTGGAGCCAAAATGGAAGACCCTTCTGAAGGCAATTCTGGTATACATTACCTGTGAAGGGCATTACAACAAAGTGTTATACTATCATTTCAAATTATTAAATCACTTCACTTGCAGGGAACCTTTAAACATACCCTATTTCTTTTATAAGACCCTGATCAAAATGGCAAAACAGGTACAGGCTCAGCCCACTAAAGTTTCAAGAAGAATTTCTCATCAGGGATTGATTACTCTCCTTGTCAAAGAAGCTCTTCACAGGAAGCAAATGGAATGGAGTTTCTTCTTGTTCTGGAACAAGTTTCAGACAGAGAAACCTCCAGAAATGAAAGCAAAAAAGTCCAGAAGCAGGAATGATCAGTCAAGTCACAAAAGAAGAAAGGGGATTTCAATGCCCAAGGATTCTATCACAGCCCCACCCAGCAAGCAAGGAGAAACCAAGAGGAAATTAAAGCTTGAAGAGAGAAACCCTGTCATAGTGAAAAACCCTCTCAACCTACCCTACGGTAACTCTGATTCAGAGCAGGAGATAGAAAAAGCACAGGATACCTTGCAGACCAAACATGAAGCCAAACTGAAGATGAACACACCTCCATCAAATCCTTCAGAAATACATAAGCAACCGAAAGCAGAAGCTTCATCTAGCAAACCTCAAAAAGGTAAGACCAGGAAAATTAATAAGATTTTACGACAAATTTATGAAATGGAAGTGCTTGAGAGGGTAATTAAAAAGGCAAACACATATCTAACAGAGAAGGTCACTGAGCTATTCAAAGAGAATGAAACTCTCAAAGAGAAACATAATTCAATCAAAGGGAGAAACAGAGAATTGATTAGGGAAAACATGAAATTGTATAGGCAGCTAAGAGTCCTAAGGCTCAAGCTGAAGAAGTTTGAAGCTTCAGGAGAGGAACAAACAGGGTTAGATACCTTGGCCAATCTGGCCACAACCATGATAGATGCAATAGATTCTCCTGCACAGTCAACAAAGATTCGAAGGTCTGCACGAATCAAAACTGTAGCATCTGAGAAGGTGTGAGTGATAAAAGAAGTTTCAGAACAACCATTTTTGAAATTTTGAAAGGTCATCAAGGTACAACATTCGTTGGTTTAGGCGAGCCATGCTGATCTCATTAACCACCGAAACAGGCGCTTTCGGTGGATAACTTGCCCAGGAACTGTTCCAGTCAACCACCGAAAGTCTGTATATGCAGAATTCGAGTGAGTTTTTGCACAGGTCGAACATTTTTGAAATGAAAAGGTTTGGAACCTTTTCCAATACATGTCTTATGAATTATCACACTCACTCCAGCATTCATTTTTGATATATGATGAAGAAAAGAATGATTTCAAAGGTATATGGGCAATTTCATTTGAACTAAAAAGCAGGGTATTCTGCCACCTCAGACAACTCGACTTGGCCTCAATGGAAAAAGAGTTTTTTAGCCATGGAAGGCTGTCTACACATCATCAACAGTCAATAGAGGAAAATCAAGGATCGACCTCTTTTTGAGCAAATATTCCTTGTATATTGCAAACAGTTTTTACTTTCTATTTTTTGTTGATCTGATCCATGTTTTTAGGATCAGAAGATTGTTTTGTAATCTTATAAATATCAAAACAGGACATGAACCTGGGGTTCGATTCTAGATACAGTAATGCTCTTTGTACTTAGACTTTTCATTTGCTAATACAGATCACAAGTTTCTTTCCATTTTTGTGGCAGTTTTTCCATATTTCTTCTTCACTGTTATATTGTTGTCAAACCTCGAATAGTTGTTATCCTATTGTTTGGTTCATGACATTATAATTAGTCTCTTTAGTTGTTTATTAGACCCTGCTTTGCACTGGTTTATAAGCAATCTTTTCTTCACCCACTGAAAGCTATATTACTGTTAAACCAATCTTGGAGAGCGCTGTCTATTTGTTTATCATTTTGATGTCTGAATGCCATAAGTTGAATTGAGTTATCCCATTGATCCACCTTTACAAAATACAAAAACATTTCATTTCTTAAGTTACCAAGCAACTTTGGTCTGCAACCACAAAGGGTTTCTTGGAGAGATAACAGAAAGGATATGGTGCAGAGAACATAAAAGGCAGAAGAACAGGAAGTGCAAGGTGTGTGCAGAAGACATTGATGTAGACAGGGCAGAGCAGTATAATAGAACAATGACAAGGATGGTAAGCCATTGGATAACATTATATCGTTGTAATAAGTTTTAGTAACAAAGAATTTTTAATTTAGTGTGGTTGGGAGATGTTAGGGAGGACTAGCGTCCTCAGAGGTTCAAGTGGGTGCTTGAACACAGGGAGTTGGTGCTTCCTTCTAGTTGGTGCTAGAGAAATCAAGGAGTTGGTGCTTCCTTCTAGTGGGTGCTAGAGAAAATAGGGAGTTGGTGCTCTCAACAAGTAGAAACTTACAAAACTGAGGTTGTAGCCTCATTATGAGTTGGTGCTCAAATGTATGATAATGTAAATAATGTAACTATTACTTATCATATAAAGAAGAAGGGGTTTTTACCCTGTATGGGTTTCCTCGGGAAATATCTGTCTCTGTATTTCTCATATATGTGACTGATGTTGAATGTGCCATTGTTTACTTCCCTGCATTATTGTCTTCATCATTGAGTGCCTTGAAATTTTTTTAAAAGAAACATAATTGTTTAAGCACGGTAACAATTGATTCACCCCCCCCCCCCTCTCAGTTGTCCAACACGGTTTACATAAAAATGATCCCCATATATAGAAAAATAATGTCACCCTTGGATTTTTGGGTTGATCTACTCTCTCCTAGAATCATGGATCCTTTTTCTTTGAAAGAAAACAATAACTTCAATGGATTCACTAAAAATAGAAAACCCGACTTTGCCAGATCATAATCGTAACCGAAATATTATTTACAATTAATTGATCATGATAAGAATTCAACCATATGCATTTGATGTGTCATCATGTGCACTATTGGATACTCTGTCACCCCTGCACAACAAGTCTTCTACGCAATAGTAACCTAGAGAAAAAAACGTTGTGGATTTGCACAACAAACTGGGAAAATATGCATTAAATATGACATCATATCTCACTAATAAAAACCTACTTTTAGAAATGAGAGAGGGTTTTGTATTTAAGATCATTATAAATAAAAACCTCTCTAGGTTTCTTGAAATTCATCTCCATATGGCCATAATACGTGTCTTAAAAACATGTCTTGGACAGGAAATCATGAAAACTGAAAAATAGGGTTCAAATATTCCTTCCAATATCCTAATCCGTAACACATTTTGCAAATATGAGAGAGGATTTTATTATTAGTCTTGTCCTCGACAAAAAAATCTAGGGGATTTTCAAAATTCTTCTCCAGTATGTCATAAATTTATCTTGAAGATGACCACTAAACCATTAATTTGAGTAGTACGACCAGTAGCCTGTGTGCTAGAAAAATCCACTGTGTGACAGACTCCACTGCGCGAAAAAATCCACTACCCGAAAACATCCTATGTGTGATGAAATTCACTACGTGAAAACATCCTATGCATGATATAATCTACTGCATGACATAAATCTATTGTGCGACGAAATCCACTGCGCAACAAAATCCACTGCTTGGTGAAGTGCTCTATGCAGTGCATAGCAAATTTTGCAATGCACAATTGAAAATGTAAATGGAGAAAATGAATTATAAGCTTCCTTTTGAAAATATCCCAGTCATAAAAACAATATGGGTGTTAACATGCATGACTTTTCAAATTTTTGACAAACCTATAACCTTAGCTATGAAAATCATGGTGCTAACAATACCAAGCTCACAAGCTCAGATGCAGGGAAAACCATCCCCATCGCACCAAATAGGCACCAATAGGGCCATATCCAAAAAGAGGAGTATTCAAGGCCAAGAGGGGGAAATCACACCAGCCAAGAAGAAACCTATAACACATAACATACCACCAAGGGGCCCTACACAAGATCCATCGCACATAGAACAACCACAAACAAATTCAATGGAAGAAGTGTGTGCAGAAGAAACAATCATAGGGACACAAGAGACCCCTGACGAGGAAGAACTAGGGTTAGGGACCCATGATATTCCTGAGGTAGAATAAATGGGGCCAACCACTACCGAAGATACTCATAGGCCCACTAGTCCTGATCCATCAGACACATAAGAGAAGTGGCCAGGGAAGCAAACCAGTGGTGGAAAAAAGAATGCGAAGGCCAACAAACCACATATCCATATATCACTAACCTTAGACAATGTGGAGTTAGTGGCGACAACAGTCAATAAAGACTAGTTGAGGTGTGGGATAATGTGGAGAAGAAAAGGGCTTCAATTGGAGATCAAGTGCAAGAAGTAAAAACTGCGCTGGAGCAGCTAAGGATCAAGGCAATGCATGCACCAAAAGAAACATCCATGCAAGCTAAGGAAGGAGTGCCAATGCCTGAAACAATGAAATTTGCAGCACATGTGAGCGCCAATTTCATCATCATGCCTACGATGATGTTTCTTGATGAAGAGACAACACATAAACCCCTCAATAACATCGAAGAATTGGACGTGGCAGTGGTCAAGATTCCAAAAAAGGCATTGTATAAACTTCAGGTAAGCATTGTGCAGGAGATTCAGTCCAGAGCAAGAGAAAACACGATGAATCTACATGTAGCCCAGTCAGAAAACATCACAATGAAGGAAGCCCTCAAATTTGAAGCGCAATGAAAAGAGAGAGCGCAACAAAAAGTGGAGGAGATGGAGAATTATATCCAAAAACTATTTCAAGCCATTCTCGAGAACACAAATGAGGAGGCAGGGTCTTCAGAAGAGAAGTTGTGAAGGATAGAGAATATTATACAACAATATAAAAAGAAAATTAAAGAGTTAGAGGAGCGTGTCACACCCACTACTCCCCCAAAAGTTAGAGCGCAACGCGAACATGAGGCAACAACAGTTGTAGAGGACATCAACCAAAGCATACAGACAGTCACTGAGCTATTAGAAAAGAGCGTGCAATTATGGACTCACCTCCTAGAGGATGGAAGCCTATAGGAACTACAAGAAAAGGAAAAAAAACTCCACACCGCAATGGAAGAAGTGAAGAAGGGACAAAAAACAATGTCGTTGTTGGAGAAGATCAAGAATTCCACCAAAATGAAGGCTCTACAGTTGGAAGAGAAAGTGTTGCAAGAAAATAAGACAAGAAGACAGGCATTGTTGGAGCCCCTGCAAGAAAATGCGGAGCAGATGGTCATGGAGGGCGATGCAACTAAGAGGAGAATTGAACAGATCAGGTCTGAGGGAGGAGATATCTTACAATATCCTATCATGGAGCAAGTGGTCACCATTATGGATGAAAACAATATTTAGGATCACCAATAGTGCTAGTGGATAACGGAAATGTATGACACACTACAGTAGGCAGTGTTAGTTGCACAAGTCAAGTAGTGACTCAGGATGAGTCGCGATGTCAATGTTAGGGGTGTGTTGGTCACAGACCCATTTTGGGGAAAAGTCATGACATGGAGGAAATATAGTTGGCAAGACGTCATGTGAGGTGCGCATGCAAGAAGATGGGAATGAAATACAATTGACAAGAAAAGCAGTGGATGGAAGGAAAATGAGCATGCATAGGAGGAATGAATGAAAGGCCAACATGCAAGAAGACCTAACTAGGTTAGGGTTTTGGTAAGAGAATGTAATGGCTGATGAGCCAAAAACACATATAAATATATACCTAGGAGGTCTATGGGAGGGATTGATGCTTACTGAGAGTTACTTGCATGAGAAGGAGTAACTGGTCTATAACACCATTGTAATCCAATCCAGTCTTGTAAGTTGTTGTGTTGTAGAGGGTCAGAAGGGTATATCTTGAGGTTTAGATCACAGGCTAAGGATCCTGGTGTGTTATAGTCCACCTCCTAATAGATCTTAATCTGATTGAGGGTGATTTGTAAAGTATGCAGGGTTGTAGTTTTGGAACTACCATAAGAAAAGAGATTGAGATCCAGATCTTTATGGACGTATCCCAGGAGGGATGAACCACGGTAACTGTTAGAACCCTAAATTGCACCATACATGCTTACCTGGAATCAGGCCATATCATATCCCTTCTTTGACAGATCATTGTTGAAAAACTCTTTAAAAAACCTCTTTTATAAGGGCCCATGCACCCTACTCTATTATTGCATGCGTGTACACACTAGCTGACCTAAAATAGCCCGTGTGGACCGAAAAAAGAATGAAAAAAGGAAATTTGTCGATTGAACACAAAGATCTGGGTGAGTTAACTGAAACTCCTGGCCATGCATGGACGAGGGTTTGTCCAAATACCTAGCTTCTTCTAGCCTATAAAAGAAGGGCTAGGGGTCCCATTTGAAAAGGAAAAAAATATAGCAAAAAAACTCTGCCCATTTGCATATTCCCATTGTCCCAACCCTTTAGCCATCCTTGTGCTAGAAGAGATACTAAGAAAATAAGTTGGAGGATAGTTGAAGAGGAGCCCATAATCAGGTTTTTGGAGTGGTGGCCAGTCTCAAATTTTTGTTAGTTGACTCATTCAAAGTAATAAAGAAAATTCTTTTCCTGTCCCAATTCATGAGTTATTCATAATTTGTTAAGTGCATATTTGAATCTCTAACCCATTAGTCTATTGGTAAGATGCATGTGTAGTTGTTATTTGTCTTATATGTAGGTCATATTTGGAAGGAGAACTACAGACAAGTAATCAAGTGTGACAAGGGATCGACATCGAATGCCTGGAACAAGGTAGGTTGATCTAGCCATGTTTTTACTAAAAGGAAATGAGATTTAAGTCTGGGGACGAGGGTAGAAAGTAGATTTTTTCTTGGTCATATCTGCATGCAAATCATAACCCTATTTGATAGTCCGTAAGGAGATTTCCCTCACAAAAAAATTGGCAACTCCATTGGGGAGGATCTCTAGGGTTATTAGGAATTTTATGTGTTTTTGGGTAGTTTAAAAGACTGGTTTTTCTTGCCTTCTTTTTTTTTAAGTTTCTATAAAGTTTGAGCTAGCAGAGAGTCTGGTTTTCCATACCAAATTTCTCTGATTTTCTTGACTGTGTATTTCAGGACCCACAGAGATACACGCGACCTGCATAAGGTCTACACGCATGTACCCACACCCTATTCTCTTACAACCCATGTGTGAACGCTATCTGAAGAAGTAGCAATAGTGTGTAGAACCCAGAGAATTGTTGAGACAATCATCCTCTTCCCTGTCAGAATCAGACATTCTCAGGCATTTTCTGGAATTCTGTCTGAGTCTTGGTTGTTTGCAGTCATATCTCAGATTGTTTTGCTTTATGATTTTTCCTTTCTTGGTTTTCTTTTTTTGTTAAAATGAGTGTCCAAGCCTTCAGGAGATCTTGGTTATCAATATCAGTGGTCTCTTCCTAGTCTGGACTATCTGTTGTTGTTTTTTCTCAGAGTTTAGATTTACACGCGGCCTGTACAAGGTCAGCCCGTGTGTACATGCTCTCTAAATCTATACATCTCGCGTTCACAAGCTTGTTGTTGAATTATCAGTAGCGTGCTTGGGAAGGATAGTTTTTGTTGGGGGTAAGGCAGTCATCCTTTCCCTTGATGAGAGTTATACCTCTTAGGTATTTGAATCTTTGTCTTAGAAGCCAATATCTTAGGATTAATCTTACCCTTAACTTGCTTTTTCTCATTTAAAAGTTGTCATAAAAAGGAATTTTTTAGGGTTTTTAGACAAGTGTGAGAGTCATTTTTTAAAGTTGTTAGTGTGTGATTTGTTGAAGTGACTCTTTGCGATCTATGATTATGCCAGAATTGTTTTCTTGGTTTTTACTTGTTGGCATTTTTCCTTTTTGCTTTATCAACATTTAAATAAAAAATAAAAAATAAACCTCTTTCATTTTCTTGTTTGGTTGAAGAGTGTGTTTTTGCATTATTAGCCAGGGAAAAGTCATTTATTTCATAAGTTTTTGTAGTTTATTTAGATTATAAGTATCTTGTATTCAAGTGAAATTTCTTTTGAGTTTGATGTCCAAAATCTTAGAAAATTAAAAAATATTTATTTTGAAAAGTTGTTGAAATTTTGCATTAAGTAAAAGTTTTTGTTTCCAGCTTTTTTATTCATTTTTCTCTTTCATCTTTTACACATCATCAGTTTCACTTTCATACCCCTTGACATAAGACAAATCCATAAAATTAATGCTAAATCTAGAATTTATTAGACTTTTATGTTTGTAGGGTTAACCAACTAGTTAAGGATTAGGGCCTTGGATTAGGTTGGAGAGGAAACTCTTCAAGGCCATTTAAAATCAAACATTGGAGTCTAATTTAGGGAGTTTCTAAGTCCAGTATCATGAAATTTATCTGGGACCCCCCTCTAACATAGGGGATAAAAACGAGGTCGTATGCGGAAAGGCAGCGGAGATAACCCCTCCAAAGTTGGACCAATCGTAGAGGAGAACACATATAGAGGGATTGTTTTTGGATTTCGTTGATTGCATTTTCCATGGGGCTTTGTGGGTCTCAAATCCATTTGATATCCTTAGTTGTATTTCAGACCACTTTCTTTTGATGCCCTTGACAGGTTTTGGGCTCAATACCCTGCTCATTCTGGTCTACCCGACTTTCGACTATACCTGCCTGGTAACTGTTCACGCGCTGGCAACCTAGTTACCTATATTTTTTAGGGAAATATTGTTGGCAGCCAATTCACATTTTTCATTGTCTTATAAGCTGCCTACACCAATGTTTCACAAACATCAATTTTTGTCACAATTTTCAAATGAACAACGCTTTTATTCTTTGCACCTTTTCGTACGCCTATCTTCGTTTTGTTTTCACGACTGTAAGTGTGAAAGATTAGTCCTTCAGAGTCACATTAGAATCATTGTTTGAACTATCATAATCCTTCTGAATGATATGCCCTTTACGCTTACATTACACTTATCATTACCTAGCTGGCAAATCTTTCGATCTGTACTCATTACTCATGCTTTGATTTATTATGTGGCTTGGTTTCATTGAGTTTGCAATGCATTTGGATTTGCATTCATTTAACCTTTGGTTTCATAAGATACATGGGTGTTATGATTAAAAATTTTATATATATCTTTGTAATTTGATGCCTATGTTTATGTTTTCATAACTATTGATGTTTTGATTATATGAAAACCCATTTGTACATTGGTTAAATTATGAATATGAGTTGTTACAATACATTGGCGCATGGTTGATTATTTGATTTTGGTTTCAAATTGAATGATTTATGGCTTAAAACTATGGTGTAACATCGATTATGCACGCTGGTTTATAACTCACCATTGGTTTCATTGGTCGGCTAATTCACATAATGGTTGAACTATGCTATGATGGATTGAATTACTATGTAAATCAACGGTTGTACTTTGACCATAATTATTTTGCATGGAAGAAGTAAGTTCTACCACCCTCGCACACTTTGCATTAATGCCTGCATCCTTACCGAGTTATCTCTTTTGATTTTTGGGAAAATCTCTGAGCATACCCCATTGAAACCCTTGACCCTTAGCCCGACTCACTGTGTGTTATCTCCTAGCTCTTGAAGGGTGATTTGAACCCCCATGGTGTTCAGAGTCGGTTGTGGTTTCATTTTAATAGAGAAGACTGCCCCGTAATTTCCCCCAGAGTCACGTTTTTGTGTGAGCGATTTTGGGCAAACGGATTCAAATTGGATCAAACCATTGAAAACACAGAACCATTTTTAGCCCCTTTACTCTCTTTGCAGGCAGTTTCGTCAGAAATCGAGTGGTTACAGATATCTAGCTCATGTTTTTCAGGTCAATTTTCAAATCTTCTCAATGGCTGAAGGGAACGTATTGGGTCTGTGTGCATTTTCCAGAATGCTTATCACTTCTCCAGATATGTGCTTCATAACTCCCTCTCACCTATCTACCCTCTTACTCCTGAACCCTTGATCAATTCCCCCAGGTATGAATTCCGATATCAGTTTCATTTTGTCAATTTCTGGAGTAATAAAATGATTTGAGTTGATTAAGTTAGTGAAATTCGTGGTTTGTTTTTAATTAGATTCGTTTGGTTTCTACTTTGAATTGTAAGTTTTCATGATCATGATCATGGTGGATTTGATCTCGATATAGTTCGGATGCTCTTATTGGTAAACTATTTCAAAGAGTCTGTTGGTTACGATTTGCTCTATCATGTGATTTTCAAAAATCGTGAATATTGTTCTGCTCGGTCTTAATTTGGGAAATAAAGACTCTGTTTTTACAAAAACGAATTGGTCAATATTTGTTGCCTCTATCGAATATGGTAACAACGCATTTTAAACAAATAATTTCGATCAAAGGAAATCGATATTGTTTACCCAGTTTACTAAAAACAAACGACCATATAATTCTTGTGAATCATGTTGCCTACTGAGTGATCTTATCACGATTCCGTTATAGTATTGATTTAATTCGTTTATGGTATGAATCTTTTTGCTATATTGTTACATCTATTAAGATTGGAAAACGATTCTGTTGGATTGATCAGATCTCTTGTTTAACAATCTCATATGATTTGTTTGTTTGCATTACCTTCAAATTGGATATGAAACGATTTTCAAAACTGTTTGGTTTTGATTCTGTCTACCCGATTTATGACTATAAACAAAACAGAGTATTGTTATCTCGGTATTCGGTTAATGAAGTGGATCATGTTTGAGTTCATAATAGCATATCAATTTCAATTCATGATTCATTTTCAAATGGCTGTTAAATGATAATTGAATTAAATTTCATTCAAAGATTTGACTTGATTTGAATTCTGATACTGTATATTATTTTAGACTAGCTACAGAATCAGATCATTCTGTAGCTAAGTCTGTAGAGTCAGATTTTTATTGTTTTGCTCATAATATATCTCTCTAACTTGTTATTTTTGGTCCATTACAGGTCAATTCGAAATTGCATTGGATTTGATCAGCAGTTAGACGATATTTGAAATATTTTGTTTCATTTTAGTTCCTAGTTTAGTTGATTTTGGGAATATCTTCCCAGATTATGTAAACAGTTTGATATTATCCACAGGGAGGTTTTACCCTGTGGAAAGACTTATATATACTCATTATTTTTGTAATAAGATCATCCTCATTCGTGGGAGAAAAAGGATATGGAATTTTAATACAGACCGAGGCAGAATTTGGTGTTTTGTTACAGCTTTAGCTTCTCATGATATCAATATTTTGTTTCATGTTATGTATTTGTTGATTGAGGTTTTCAGTTTCCCAAGGGATTTGTTGATTGAGGTTTTCAGATGCACTTTCTATGCATATTTGTTTTTTTTATTTTGTTGTTTGGATTTCTTTTCTTTCCAATTTTTTCTTCGTTGGTGTGTTTTGATTTCTTCGTTATGATTACCAGTTTTTTCTTTTGGAAATACACATACCTGCATTGCTCAACTATTCAGACAAAAACGATAGAAAGTTCCTTCACTGAAATAACTTCTGAAAATTTTGTACAAACATCAATTGTATACTTCTGAAATTTACATCCGTGTTGGCAAAGACTGTTGTTTGAAAGAAGTTAGCTGATTTTGATCTCTGAGTAAAGCTTGTCATGATCATCTATTATCTTTTTACGCTACCCCTTTTCTGTAAAGGAATGACTCAGAAGATGTCTCCTTGTCTTAGGAAGTTGTTTTTGTAAATAAAACATCTCTGGAGCTAAATAAAGGACAGTTCTAAAAAAAATCTGATGAGGTCTGAAAAAATATGTTAAAATATCATGATTTTCAGTGTCACCCCGCTCAGCTATATATCTATAAAAGAAAAAAACAAAATAAATTACTAATAAGAGCTGTGGGAAGTGCTTGTAAACCCTCCGGGATGCTGAACAAGTCTGTTGGCAGTGGGTAAATGCATGCATGGTACCAAGACAACTTCGTCGGGGTACTGAACAGGCCCGCTGGAAGCAAAGCAATGTCAGGTATATGAAAATCTGCAAAAAGAATAAGAAACCTCTTCAATGTCCTTTATTCTGATCCAGAAATTCTTGACATGATATAGATGTCAGAGTGGGTTAAATGGAAACCCTGTCGAGGCTATGGACGCCTGTTGGAAGCAGTGGCCATGCCAACAGTATTGGAGATTTTATCTTTAATATCATGACTTGCTGATCTTAAGATTGTTATCAGTCTTTATCTTTCGAATCACTGCTGAAATAATTGGTTAATGATGATGTTTGTACGATTTTCTGGTTGTCATTTTTGAGTTGGAATTATCTTGGCTGTCCTAATCTAAATTTGTTCACTTTGACAGAGATAACTGCTTCTACCAGTGTGTCACTATTGTTGGCAGCCAATTCACATTTTTCATTGTCTTATAAACTACCTACACCAATGTTTCGCAAACATCAATTTTTCGTTGCAAATTTTCAAATGAACGACGCTTTTATTCTTCACACCTTTTCACACACCTATCTTCATTTTGTTTTCACGACTATAAGCGTGAAAACTTAGTCCTTCAGAGTCACATTAGAATCATTGTTTGAACTATCGTCATCCTTCTGAATGATATGCCCTTTGCACTTACATTACACTTATCATTGCCTAGCTGGCAAATCTTTCGATCTGTACTCATTACTCATGCTTCGATTTATTATGTGGCTTGGTTTCATTGAGTTTGCAATGCATTTGTATTTTCATTCATTTAACCTTTGGTTTCATAAGATACATGGGTGTTATGATTAAAACTTTTATATATATCTTTGTAATTTGATGCATATGTTTATGTTTTCATAACTATTGATGTTTTGATTATATGAAAACCCATTTGTACATTGGTTAAATTATGAATATGAGTTGTTACAATACATTGGCGCATGGTTGATTATTTGATTTTGGTTTCAAATTGAATGATTTATGGCTTAAAACTATGGTGTAACATCGATTATGCACGTTGGTTTATAACTCACCATTGGTTTCATTGGTCGTCTAATTCACATAATGGTTGAACTATGCTATGATGGGTTGAATTACTATGTAAATCTGTGGTTTTACTTTGACCATAATTATTTTGCATGGCAGAAGTAATTTCGACCACCCTCGCACACTTTGCATTAATGCCTGCATCCTTACCGAGTTATCTCTCTTGATTTTTGGGAAAATCTCTGAGCATACCCCGTTCAAAATCTTGACCCTTAGCCTGGCTCACTGTGTGATATATCCTATCTCCTGAAGGGTGATTTGAACCCCCATGGTGTTCAGAGTTGGTTGTGGTTTCATTTTTCTAGAGAAGATTGCCCCGTAATTGCCCCAGAGTCATGTTTTTGCGTGAGCGATTCTGGGCAAACGGATTGAAATTGGATCAAACCGTTGAAAACGCAGAACCTTTTTTATCCCCTTTACCCTTATCACAAGTGGTTTCTTTAGAAATCAAGTGGTTACAAAGATATAGCTCATGTTTTTCAGGTCAATTTTCAGATCTTCTCAATGGCTGAAGGGAACGTATTGGGTCTGTGTGCATTTGCCAGAATGCTTATCACTTCTCTGGATCTGTGCTTCAGAACTCCCTCTCACCTTTCTAGCCTCTTACTCCTGAACCCTTGATCAATTCCCCTAGGTATGAATTTCGATATCATTTTCGTTCTGTCAATTGCTAGGAGTAATAAAATGATTTGAGTTGATTAAGTTAGCGAAATTCGTGGTTTGTTTTTAATTAGATTCGTTTGGTTTCTACTTTGAACTGTAAGTTTTCATGATCATGATCATGCTGGATTTGATCTCAATATAGTTCAGATGCTCTTATTCATAAACTATTTCAAAGAGTCTGTTGGTTACGATTTGCTCTATCATGTGATTTTCAGAAATTGTGAATATTGTTCTGCTCGGTTTTAATTTGGGAAATAAAGACTCTGTTTTTACACAAACGAATTGGTCAATATTTGTTGCCTCTATCGAATCTGGTAAAAACGCATTTTAAACAAATAATTTCGATCAAAGGAAATCGATATTGTTTACCCAGTTCACTAAAAACAAACGACCATATAATTCATGTGAATCATGTTGCCTGCTGAGTGATCTTATCATGATTCTGTTACAATATTGATTTAATTCGTTTATGGTATGAATCTTTTTTCTATATCGTTACAGCTATTAAGATTGGAAAATGATCTTGTTGGATTGATCGGAACTCTTGTTTAACAATATCATATGATTTGTTTGATTGCATTACCTTCAAATTGGATATGAAACGATTTTCAAAATTGTTTGGTTTTGATTCTGTCTACCCGATTTATGACTATAATCAAAACAGAGTATTGTTATCTCTATATTCGGTTAATGAAGTGGATCCTGTTTGGGTTCGTAATAGCATAGCAATTTCAATTCATGATTCATTTTCAAATGGTTGTTAAAAGATAATTGAATTAAATTTCATTCAAAGATTTGATTTGATTTCAATTCTGATCTTGTATATTATTTTAGACTAGCTACAGAATTAGATGATTCTGTAGCTAGGTCTGTAGAGTCAGTTTTTTATTTTTTTTCTCATAAGATATCTCTCTAACTTGTTATTTTTGTTCCATTACAGGTCAATTCAAAATTGCATTGGATTTGATCAGCAGTTAGAAGATATTTGAAATATTTTGTTTCATTTTAGTTCCTAGTTTAGTTGATTTTGGGAATATCTTCCCAGATTATGTAAACAGTTTGATATTATCCACAGTGAGATTTTACCCTGTGGAAAGACTTATATATACTCATTATTTTTGTAATAAGATCATCCTCATTCGTGGGAGAACAAGGATATGGAATTTTAATACAGACCGAGGCAGAATTTGGTGTTTTGTTACAGCCTTAGCTTCTCATGATATCAATATTTTGTTTCATGTTATGTATATCAATTTGTATTGGGTTAATGACTACTTTAGCTATCTTAATCTTCTGCAAATGATATAATTTTATCACTGTAATCCATATCTAATTTCTTCCAAGCATTAAAAAAAACATAGCAATTGCTTAGTTCAGTTTGTGAATGACAAATTTCTCTTCTTCATGAGTTGAATTATTAAGTATAAGTTTTTGTATAACAGGTTTCCCTTATTGCAGAGATTTATAAATCATATAATTGTTATGATTTTTTATGTCTTGTTTGTCCTGTAAACAACTCAATGAGCAGCATAGCCTATCATTTACGAGAAGCTTCTGGATCATCCGGTGCGAGTTTTCTTCCTCTGACCAGCTTCAAAGTCATCATACAGAGGACAAATTAGGAGCGTTTCCAGGTCAGTTTTTCATTCGTTTGGTACATTTATTAGTTTAGATATAAGTTTAGCTTAGATATATATATATGTGTGTGTGTTTAGTATATTTGATTGTTTAATTTCAGTAAGTTTTATTTCTTTTTCATAAAATTATAAAATCAAAAATATATTTCTAGCTGTCTTAGGGCAGAAAGCAAATGATTTTTACAGGTTTTACTCAAATCTGCAAGTTGTAGATAATGTATATTTGTGAATAAGTGGTAATTCAATTAGAAGTTAGACAGTTAATTATTAGAGTTAGTGTAATAGTAATTAGTAGTTTGTATATAATAATTATAGTAGTTTATATTTAGTTTTAGTTTAATTTATTTAGTAGTTTGTTTTAATTAGATTAGTGTATTAGTTTGTTTTTATTTATTGTTAGTTAGTTTAATTTCTTGTATTTAGTTTTAGTTAGTTTTATTTGTTTTAGTTAGATTAGTTAGTTAAGATTAGTTTTCTCTTTGGTTTTCTTAGGACCTTAGGGCAGCCAACGGAGCCGTTAAACCCGTCAGGGTGGTTCATTCCAAATGGCTTGGGTTATTAGACAACCTCGGACCGGTTCCACTCTCTCAGTTGAAGGACGATCAATTTCGCCCGTCAACACATACATAGGTGACTGCAGGGTTATACCGCAGTACCTAGGATAGACATCAGGCCATGCTTTTTAGAGTATACCTAGAGGGTGCTTCCGTGTTCGATTTTCACTTGCACTGGTAAGTTGCTCTAGTGTTGGTTGTTGTAACTGTTATTCCAAATAATTTAGAGTTTTCCTGTCTTATCTTCTAGGGACTTTTTTAGTGTGTGTTACTTTTGAATGTTTAGACTAACTTAGAGTGTCTTTGATCTTCTCACACAGTGGAGGATCATGAGCTCCACCGGTCACAAAGCCTTCTTAGCCTACCGCCAGTTACACTGGAGCCACCCCTGCCACCATTAAGGCGAAAGCTAGACCAACAAGGGTCTTCTGAAGAGACTGGATTACAAGTAATTGTGCCCGACCAACACCTATGGGAATTGACCATTTTGGACCTTGAAGCGAATTCTCTTGGCCTAGTTGAAACCTCAACCACTAATTTCCTGGCACCTTTCATCGTACCAATTCAATATTACGAGCACCAGACAGTGTTGCACACAGCAATGAAAACAAATGTTGTTACTCCCTCTGGGAATTCTTCAATTCCCACTACGGTTGTCACCACAAGAGAGTTTTCACCTCCTAACCCATTGTCATCGGTCTAAGCCACCATGGTCTCGACTGCTTCTACATCGCATAGTGGTCTGATCCCATCTTTGGCAGCGGTCACAACCCCTTTCACACCAAGTGTGACAGGCCCTCCATTCTCATACGGGATGCCTAGTCCGGGTACAAGTACTGTACTTTCCTACTCCACTTTAAAGACTTCATTTCTAGGGGCAGGGATCTCTAGCACTCCTCTACAAGTTCACATAGGCAACACTCCTTCTCCTTTTAATTCTTTCTCTTATAGAGGAGGTCATATCCCTCCTTCGTCCCCTTCACTCGACAGCTCGCATTAGCAATCCGCCGGGAAACCTACATACCATAGTTTATTTGGAGCAGGGATTCAAGGACCACCTTTGCATAACATGCTGGTAGGTTTGACACTATTTTATTTGGCCATAACGTTTGGTAACAATGCCTTCTCATCATCCGCCTTCCCGACTGGGGGAAATCCCAGTTTTGGACAATCTATTACTATGCAGGGTATTATTCCTGCACAGGGGGAAAACCCAGGAACTTCTTCCACATCAGGGCCATGGAATTCTAGGCAGGGATCTATTCCCTCTTCCAGAATACTGATCTAGGGTAATTATTTCCACAATCAATGGAACCTCAGACAAGCTACTATGCCTATCCCCACGGGACCGACATGGGGCAACCCTTCCCAGAGTCCTTCAAATATGATGCATTCCCAACCATCTATGTCCTATTTGGGAAATCAGTTGATGATGTCTCCACATATGCAAAATATGTACGCTGGCTAGGGCCATGGTTTCTACTAGAATCTGGGCCAGCAACCAAACTTTTCCTGGTAGCCTGGTGCCAGCCAAACTCCAGGCCCCTTTTTCCTAGGTTATCACCAACAACCCAAACTACCCTTCCTGATGACTTTGCACTTGCCATATTTGACAAGGTTGTCAAATGACCCCATTTGTCATGATCTCCATTGGCCTCCTATGCTGACGAAGTTTCCTTTAGACATTCCAAAGTTTGAAGCCAAGCCTAACAAATATCCAAGTGATCATGTGACTACCTTCCATATTTGGTGCTCATCTAACTCATTAAAGGATGAATTCGTACAGTTGCGATTGTTTCAACATACTCTCATTGGGAGTGCCATGAAATGGTACATTTATCTCTATCGCTCAATATACTCTTCCTTCGGTGAGATGGCAATGGCTTTCCTAAACCATTTCCAGTTACCCATGAGATACGACATTGGCACAGAGTTGTTAGCTGATTTTGAACAGATGATAGCGGACCATATCTCTGATCACATCCAAGAATGGAGACGTTAGAAGAGTCTAATCAAGGTACCAGTCCCACCAGCATTCCTTCTTGAGTGGTTCCTTAAGTCTTTGGTCCCACATGTATCCAAAGACGTCACAACATTGGGGGTGTTCTCTGAAGAAGACGCCATCAAGAGAGATCAATAATTTGAGCTCATCTATTCTTAGTCTGGTTTATTATACAACAACTTTCTAGATGTGCCACGCTCAATACTGGATAAACCTAGATAGAGAGATAGACCACATGCTGATGGTATTGTTGGTTCAACACAAACAAATCCCACTGAGCAATTGACAAATTAGTTGCAGCAGTTATCTATATAACACAGAACAACCAGCCAAACTACTACTTTGGATGCTCCCCCTACCCAAATGTCAGAGGTACACACAGTGCAATTGACTAACCCAAAGGCCACCCAACAGTCTGAAGGAAAGAAAAAACAATGAAAGAAGGGTAAGGGGGATAAAAAAATTATTGATAATGCTGGCAGAGACAAAATTGAAAAATAGAAGGCGAGGTATCCATGCAAATTATGCATGGAATACCACCCGACCCATCTATGTCCTTGACTTGCAGAGGTGCAAAAATTTGTAACGCAACAACAACAGGATGTGTTGACCAATGCGTTTCAACATGGGAAAAATCTAACCCAAGCCTCTGCAAGCATGGAAGGGGCTAGCCAAGACCCCTCTTCGCCTGCAAACAACCCCACATCCATGAACGTTTATATGGTGAGGGGTGATGCTTTTATATCAACTAGAGTGCATGACTATAGTAAACCAAGTACTTCTAAGAAGGGTAAAGAAGTTGAACTCCCATCTCTTCCTCTACAGATTGAGAAGATGTTGGGTGAAACAATGACACACATTCCAAAAGGCGCATTCAAAAAATCTTCTCATAACCCAAATGCAAGGGCCACCCAGAACTACTCTATGGTGGAATATTTATCACAAACCCCTTGCGCGATGTCTGCTTTGGAGGTCCTCCAAAGTTGCCCTTCCTAGAGGAAATCCTTGTTAACTGATTTAGGATCTACCGAGACTTGTAATTTGGGTACAAGCATGCTGGATACAACAGACTTAAAACCTCGTCTACCTTACCATGTAGCATTTCAGATAGTAGTGGCTTATCCCACAAAATCTTTTACTTGGAATATCTTCTGCATGATGGTTGATGAGGGTGCCTCGACATGCGTTATGTCATTAGCATGTTGGAAGGTTGTTGTCCAACCCATTTTGTCTACATCACCTACTCTCCTCACCGCTTTCGATAGTCGTTTGTTCTGACCACATGGTATCGTTCCTTCTTTCCCTGTGCAATTAGGAGGGAAGACTGTGTGTGTCGAAGTAGAGTTAGTCGATGCTCCACTTGACTATAACCTCTTGTTAGGAAGGAGTTGGACTTATGCCATGCAAGCGGTGGTTGCTACAGTTTTTTGGGTCTTGTTGTTTCCACATGAGGGTCGGATAGTGACCATCGATCAATTGTCCTTCTCCAAACTTGACCCTACTTTGGGGGCATCCACGGTCTCGATGATTGATAATCCTCAACCAGGTGTCATCAACGTAGGGTTTTATTTGTGCCCATCTTTGATGGGTACCTTCGATTACCCACCCCCTCAAAGTGATATCAAGTTTATATCCAATCACCATAAGGCTGAGATTTTTCAAGTTTCGTTGTTCTGCACGACTTACTTCGATGATCCGTGGACACTTCCTTCCCCATTGGCCATGATGGATGGTACAAGACACCCGAGCATGTCCATGCCCTTATCCGCAGTTGAAGTAGCATACTCTTTAGTCCAACAAACTTCAACCCACACTGATCCAGCTCCTGGACAAGAGTTAGATCCACTTCTAGAGCCTGTTTGGGCTCAGGGTTCTCTCGCTCACATAGATTCATTAGACTTAGTTTTTCCCTATGATGAAGCAATAATTGAAGAAATGAATAGTCCAGATAAACCCTAGGAAGATCATCATCACAGATCATACTTCCTCCCAGATTTAGGCCAAATTGAAGTGGGAGAATTCACCGTGACTATGATGGGATATCGGTATTGTCATTTTAATCCCTTATCTACACACAAGGTTTATGTTGACGGTAATATGGAAACTATCGCTGAAACATTAATGGTCAATATCTCCTAAAACCCTAGCATCATGGAGAATGTCTTCGTCGGAGCTGACTATTCCCCCAAAGAGATTCAAGTCTACACAGATCTTTTCAAAGAATTCCATGACGTTTTTGTCTGGTCTTATGAGGAAATGCCAGACATCGATCCAAGAATAGTTGAACATGAAATTACAACGTATCCTGATGCCAAGTCAGTTCGGCCAAATATTCGTCCAGTTAATCCTAAGAAAGTAGCAGCCATTAAGGTTGAGGTTGAGAAATTTCTAAAAGCCAGGTTTATTTATCCGATCCATTTGACCCAATGGGTGTCAAACCCCGTGCTGGTCAATAAAAAATAAGGCACAATTCGTGTATGTACTGACTTCCATGATTTGAATAAGGCATGTCCCAAATATAATTTTCCCACACCGTTCATCGACGAGATCATTGATAAATGTGCATCTTGCGAAGCCTTTTCTTTCATGGATGGTTTTCCAGGATATAATCAAATCCAAATCAAACCCGAAGACCAACAAAAAATGAAATTCATCTGCCCATAGGGTACATTCGCATATCGTAAAATTCCTTTTGGTCTCAAAAATGTTGGAGCCACATTTCAATGGGCCATGTATTTTTCTTTCCATGACCTCAAGCATATAGTCGAGGCCTATCTAGATGATTTAGCATCATGATCTCGCAAGAGAACTTATCATCCCATACACCTCTGACTTATCTTCGAATGTTGTCGCTACTTTCAGATTCCCCTGAATCCAAACAAGTGCAACTTCTACATAATGTCAGGATGATTGTTAGGTGTCATAGTGTTAACAATAGGGATCATGGTCAATCCTCTCAAGGTTGAGGCAATAATTCATTTCCCCACCCCCACGTACAATCCTTCAACTTCAGAGTCTACAAGGCAAGTTGAACCTTTTAGGAAACTTCATCGCCAACTATGTATAAATCACCAAGGGATTTATGTGCTTACTAAAGAAAGGCGTTCCCTTTTACTGGGATGATGCAGCTCAATGCTCTTTCAACGCATTGAAACATGCCCTCACAACTGTCCCTCTGCTCCGACCACCGAACTATAACAAAGATTTCTTATTATATCTGGCTGCAGCAGAGTCAACCATTGGCATGGTTTTAGTTTAGGAAGATGACTTGTTCATAGAATACATGATCTATTACCTGAGCCAAGGCCTCGTAAGACCGAAACTTAATTATTCTCACATTGAAAAACTTGCGTTGGCAGTAGTTCATGTTGTTCAATGGTTCTGTCATTATGTTCTATTTCGCAAAACCTTTGTCATTGCTATCGTGAATCCATTCCAGTACATGTTGACACGATGGGTAATAGGCAGAAAAATCAATAGATGGATAGTTATCCTTCAAGAGTTTGACTTAGACTTCATTTCAACAAAGTCCAAAAAGCCATTTGTCTTTACAGAACTTATTTCGGAACTTCCAATTGAGTCAAGTAACGTTGTTCCTAAAGAATCACCTATCCAGGGAGATATTTTTTTGATCACATCTTCAAATCCATGGTATGGAGATATACTTATTTATCTCTAGACTTTGAAGTGCCCCACCACTGCTTCTCGTGATGAGCGTCAACGCATACATCATCAGGCTAATAACTATCCCATAATCGATGATACATTGTATCATAGAGGTGTAGACTGCATCCTATGTCGATGTCTCACTCATGAGGAATTAGTTATCATGCTTAATGATTTCCATACCAGAGCTTGTGGTAGTCATTTGTCTGGGTTGGAAATAACCCAAAAGATTCTAGGAGCAGGATACTTTTGGCTGGTGCTTATCAAAGATTGTATCGAATCAGTCAAGACATGCCAACCATGCCAAATCTTCTCTCGAAAGATGAGGGCACATCCCACTCCCATGTTTCCCATCATCACATTTGGTCCCCTCACCAAGTGGGGGATTGATTACACAACTTGAAACCCTCCTTCAGCAAGGGGGCATCGCTATATCATCATAGTTGTAGACTACTTCACAAAGTGGATCAAAGCTATGCCAACCTTTAAAGATGATGGAGAGACTGAAACACTCTTTTTATTTAATCAGATAATAGCAAGGTTCAACATCCCGAGGGATATTGTTACTGACCATGGCAGTCACTTTCAAAACCAAATAATGACCAAGTTAAGATCAAAGTTTGGGTTACAGAAAGAACATTCATCACCCTACTACCCCGAAGAAAATGGGTAGGTGGAAGTTGTAAACAAAACTCTTAAGACTATTTTATAATGAACTATCAACTCAACTAAGTAAAATTGGCATTTGATGTTATACTTGGCATTATGGGCTTACTGAACATCTGTTAAGACTGCAATTGGATTCTCACATTTTCAACTCGTTTACAGGTTGCAGGCAGTCTTTCCCATCGAATGTCAAATCCCGTCTCTAAATTTGGCAGTACAACTACTGCCAGACACTTCTCCACTTGAAGAACGGTTAGTATACCTTGAGAATCTCAATGAGCAGTGTCGTGATGCGGCCCTGGCCAATGAGGCTCACAAAAATAAGGTCAAGTGTCAGTATGATAGGTCTGTTCATCCTCAATTTTTCTCTGAAGGCAACCTTGTCCTGGTCTACGACCAAGATAAGGACCCCTTGGGGGTAGGAAAATTCAAGCCCATGTGGTTCAGACCCTTCATCATAAAAGAGATTTTAAAAAAGGGCACTTATCGTCTGGTTGATTTTGAAGAGAATTCTTTGGCGGAGCCTAGAAATGGGCTCTACCTCAAGAAATATTACTCATAGGCAGGTCACTATTGGTAAATTTTTATAACATATATATAATCTTTGTACTATCACTTTTTTAGTTTCTTTTAGTATTATGGACATGTCATTGATACTATCTTTTATCACTGTGGAAGATGTCAAGCGATTTCGAAGTGTTGATTGGATATGAAGACAGTGCTAGTCATCACACTCGAAGGCTTGCCTCCACAACTTGGGTAATCTTTACACCTCAAGGCCATTTATTATCCTCTGGAGGGATATGCTTAGGTGACACCACAAATAATGTTTCCAAGTATAGCGCAATTATTGAGTTTCTTCGTGACACTTTTTCATTGGGTATTTCTCATTTCTGGTTCTATCTAGATGCTCAACTGGTTGTGTTTCAATTAAACAGAGTGTACCGAGTTCATGGTCCAACTTTACACCGACAATTCCTTAGGGTATGTCTCTTAGAATGAAACTTTGATTATATTACATATTTTCATGTTTCTAGGAGATTAAACCAAGTTACATATACTCTAGCTAATCAAATTTTAGATTGGCATCTTGCACACATATGAAAGAACATTGACATAAGCATGTAAATACATTTTTTTCACACATGATCCATAAGACACAAAAGACCAAAAATCCATATATAATATCATAAAGTAACCAAAGTACATAGATGGACACAAGTGGCTCAAAAATAGGACCGATAACGAGTCATAAAGATTATGCCCTCAAAAGATATATAAAAGTAGTGCTCGTGGCACATCAAAATGTCTAGATAAATTCAGGGCATGTGGGCCCTCTTATACTGGTCCACATCATTGGCTAAACACTGAAACAACTAGACCCACGTCCGTGGTGCCCCCACTACATGATGTTGCATAGATGGTGGCAGGTCCTCAATCTTTGCCATCGGGACGGTGGGAGTGAGTGCAATGAATTTACACTCAACCCATCTCAATACCCTCTCAGGTTCCTCAACTAGAAGATCTCCTGCTACTGTTGGTCCCCCGGCGATGGCAGGTGCCGCCCCTTGCCAAGGACGACGCATGTTCCTCGCATATTCAGTGAGTCACACTGGTCTCACATCTGCACACAATGAACAGATATCTGTCAAAAACTATGGCATAATAAAAAATTGATATAAATAACAAAAAAACATAAAATTACTTATACAACAAAAAAAACTACAAAGGTGGACACTTACCCATCTCCCCTCGCGCCTCACCAGGAGGTACTGGTATCTCTGGATCTCTCGAAAAATCAATCCTGGCATAGGGGTAGTCCTCTATAACCGAGATCTGTCGTGATAGCCATGCAAAAAATTCATCATCGAAGGACTCATTGGTCCTTCCACCACCCTATCGTGGCAGTAGTACTACCCATATACACACAACAGGAAGAGAGGCCTGGTGTCCTCATACCACTAGTCAAGGACTAAAAATCGGAACTCTCTCAAAAAAGAATGACCACAGAATTATCCCAAACCCGAAGTTCCTATGTGTCCATAGATGACAATCTATCAATTTCCTCTTCATGCACTCAAGCAAAGTGGTACTCCAATAAAAAACGTGTGCATTTAAGCACTGTACTACACAGTTCATCTATGCGCAGGACACCTGATGTAGAGCGACAGAACCAGTAATTCGCCCAATAAGCAATACTATCACCTGTAGCGATATGTTAGTGATCTTTCTTATAGGCACCTGCATGCTCACACGGTTTGTATCAGCTACACAGTATAGGCCTATCAATTCCTCTATGTTATGTGGACCCACATGAAAATTCCAGAAATTGACTGGTTCCCCTCTCTTGGAGAGGCCTGTCAAAAAGTAAATGTCCTCGACTGTGGGCACTAGTGACTACCCCTCTAACATGAATTCCTCTACATCCAGATTCTAGTAGTAAACCAAGGCATTCAGTAGCCTAGGTTGTGCCCGCATGAAAGGAAATATAAAAAAATTGAGTAACCCACACTGCATCAAAGTAGACACGGCATTGGGGTCTTCCCTGACCAACTCATTTACTTCTTCATGCTCTCTTTCTCTCCAATGGACATACATCCTGCAAAACAAAAGGTTCAGGAGGGTTAACCCTTTCTTTTGAATTCTTTTTCATTCAATAAAAGGGCCCATGTATGTTGTAATGGCGACAGTCATGTGTACACATGTGCAGAGTTTACTCTGCCCAAATGTACACACGACCTCTCCTAAGACAACCCACGTGGACCTATGGAGGACTTTTTAAAGGTTGACAACCCCCTAAAAACTAAAACCCAATGCATAAATAAAGACATAAATTGCAAGATAAGGGAGTTTGTACTTACTTGGTCCAAACAGAAGTTTGTTTCGTCCACTGTAGCTCCCAGAATCACCACTTTAATCAAAGGGGGTCTTTTGGCTCTAGAGTCAATTTCCAAATCAACAATGGTGATAATGAGCTACTAGCTTCTATTTATAGACTTTTTGGCTTCTTTTTGTCACTTTTTTGGCCTCCCTTATAATTTTCTTTATACCAAAAACCATTTAGAGTGATTCAGGATTTTCATAGGAGGGATTTGATTGGGTATTGGGACAATTTTTTTTGAGTTTTGAGTATTTTTTGATGGTCCATGGAAAAAAAATTCTGACGCTCAACTTGAACATATAGGTTAGGTTTCTACCCTAATTTGTGTATCGCGTTGTCTTTTTCCTTTGCCATAGGATCGATCCCATCAGGTTGTGACACATAACCATCATCTCTGCTTTAGAAGTGTCTCAACTTGGTGGTAGAGCTTACTGGAACATGGATGCCCTAGGTAGATCCTGGTTGCATTATGGCATTCATGCTATCTCTAAAACACTGTAGGCTCGGGAGTCCTTCTAGTTTTTTCTAGATATGAGTTTGAGCCTCATTTGCATGATTCTTCTTCACTCTTAACCTCACCCTCGAGACTCCCAAAAAATAACGAGTCTTCTTTTAAGGCCTTTTCAGACCCTCTAAACATGAAAATATTGTCGAGCGATCTTGTGGCCTTTCACGCTCGTTAAACTTAAATTTGAAGTCACGTCCGTCTGATGGTAGTTTACCCCTTTTTCGGCCCGGACGGTCAACTGTATAAACAAAGGTATACTCTATGGAACTTCATCTCTATAGAAGAGTACTCTCAGGTATAATTTTATCCCTTTTTCGAGCCCGAGGGACTAAACTTACAAAGAAGGAACCCCCACGGAGTCCATAGTTAAGCTCTTTTCAGACTCCCTAAAATTGAAAAGATCATCGAGTGACCTTATTCTTTCACAATCGTTAAACTGGTCCAGAAGAACATTCTTGATAGAGTCCATAGTTAAGATTTTTTCAGACTCCTTAAAAATGAAAAAATGGCCGAGTGATCTTGTCCTTGTCACACTTGTTAAAATGGTTTTGAATAGACATCTTATCAGCGATATTTTACGCCTTTTTTGAACCGACTAGACTATCTTCGGAAAAGGTACTCCAATGGAGTCTCCTTTTATGTTTTTTCAGACTCTCTAAAATTGAAAAAACACCAAGCTTACCTTCTCTAGGATCGTTAAACTTACATTGAAGGATGTTACCATTGTGTGTTTTGTTAACCGCATTTGCATATATTATATGCTAGCCTTGTAATAGTTTTCTTCTGTGTTTTAACACCGTTCGCCCCCGGAGGATTTTTCATGAGTATCATTATACTAGAACATCAGTCTTGTCCTTGTGCCTTGAACTTGCATGTTTGCAATATTCATTCCTCCATTGTAACATAACATTCCTTTATTCTTTTTCCCACAATTATTGAAAAAGACAAAAAAAAAGTCAAATATACCCCAAAAAGAGGAAGGGAAAAGTGTTTTCTTTATTGGAAGCATAATGAGTCTCCCTTGGTTAAAGCACATCTGTTTGTTTGTTCATCAAACTATGAGATGTAGTACGACCTTAGGAAGTTGTTCTCGCTATATAGAATTGTGTCCTCCATCGTTTGGTTATCCTTCCAAACATATGGAGAGTTTGTGTTGTCTCATGCTTTGTAGACTTATGATTAATGCCATGTTACATGAGTCTCATCATTTGTCATGCTATTGTCCAAAGGAAGTTTGTCACCAAGCCTGAGTCGGCCCCTCTGCAATTTGTCTCTTGCCCTCATACTCAGCCATCCTGAATTTCCAATCAAGTCCTTGTTCGAAATCAATGAAGCCTTCAGTCTGATCATCAAGATTATCTAGTCCATGACCGACGAGCCGTCAAATACCTTTGGGTAGTGAAGTTGTACAATCATATTACACTCCTACCTTGAGTTTTGAATATTTTGAAGTTGTTTCTTGAGCTCTAAATATCTCATATCCAGCCATCAGATCGTATCATCTTCTAGAAGATGGATACTCTATATGTATATCTTTTTGATTTCGAGATGTAGCTCCATTGTGTATTGTTCGCGACTACTCTTTATATAGTCATATGACATGGATCTACAGTGTATTTGATTGGTAGCCATGATTCTATTTTATCCAAAGAATGGGTATGCCCACCTCAGTGAGACATTTGTTATTTTGTAGATGGCACCTCCCAGTTCCTGATCCTTAGGCTCAATCGTTCGGCACATCAGTAAAGATTAGTAATATATTTCGTCCATTAGATGCTCTT
This sequence comes from Picea mariana, assembly GCA_032191745.1. Taxonomy (NCBI): domain Eukaryota; kingdom Viridiplantae; phylum Streptophyta; class Pinopsida; order Pinales; family Pinaceae; genus Picea; species Picea mariana. The sequence goes on along the minus strand of JASDQU010102899.1, from coordinate 13,565 downwards.
CTAACCTCACACATTAGGGGGTATCTGTTATAACCCTAAATTGCACCATACATGCTTACCTAGAATTAGGCCATCTCAGATCCCTTCTGTGCCAAAGCACTGTTGAACAACTCTTTAAAAAATCTCTTTCATAAGGGCCCACACCCCTACTCTATTACTGCACGCGTGTACAAGCTAGCTGACCTAAAATAGCCTACGTGGACTGACAAAAGAACGAAAAAAGGAAAGTTGCCGACGGAAAACACATCTCTAGGTGAGTTAACTGAAACTCCTGGCCATGCATGGCCGAGGGTTTGTCCAAATACCTAGCTTCTTCTAGCCTATAAAAGACGAGCTAGGGGTCCCATTTGAAAAGGAAAAAAATATAGCAAAGAAACTCTGCCCGTTTGCATCTTCCCATTGTCCCAAGCCTTTAGCCATCCTTGTGATAGAAGAGATACTAAGAAAAGAAGTTGGAGGACAGTTGAAGAGGAGCCCAGGATCAGGTTCACGAAGTGGTGTCCGGTCTCAACTTTTTGTAAGTCGAGTCATTCAAAGTAATAAATAAAATGTTTTTTCCATACCAATTCATGAGTTATTCATAGTTTGTTACGTGTATATTTGAATCTCTAACATGTTAGTCTATAGGTACGATGCATGTGTAGTTGTTGTTTGTCTTGTATGTAGGTCAACTTTGGAAGGAGAACTATGGACAAGTAATCAGGTGTGACAAGGGATCGACATCGAATGCCTGGAACAAGGTAGGTTGATCTAGCCATGTTTTTACTAAAAGGAAATTGAATTTAAGTCTAGGGACGAAGGTAGAAAGTAGTTTTTTTCTTGGTCATATCTGCATGCAAAGCATAACCCTATTTGCTAGTCCATAAGGATATTTCCCTCACAACAATAAATCCTATGTTATGTGATTGAATGATTTTTCCCCTTTTACTATCAATAAGTAGATGTGTTGGCCCTTGACCAAGTTTTAAGAGATCCTTGGTCATATTGACCTATGTTGGGACTTCGATAGCCTATCGAAGGAGGAGCACAAGATGAAGTAGAGATCAAGGGATTTCGGCCCACTTTTGGGTCCTTTTTGGGTTTTAATGGATAATGTAACAGGATTGGGATGTTGTCCCATGGGTTTTACCCATGTTTAGGCCTATTTTGTAAAGAATAAATAGAAGTCTAGGCAATGTAGAAAGAAAACTAGTAGGCTAGTAAGCTAAGTGCTAAAGGCTAAGTGCTAGTATGGATTGTAAGGGCTTTGTGAATTATGTGTAAGACTTCCAGAGTTGAGTGGAAGTCCTTGTGCGAGACTGTAGAAGGATTTGTGTTGTAATGCAAGGAAGAAGGATCTAGCGAGCTCCACAAATCTTCTATCATGTGCAGAGTAAGGGTTTTGAGGCTTTGTGCTTGTAACCGATTGAATGAAGACTATAAAAAAGAAGATTTGGTGGGCGTAGGCCTAGGGTGGGGGTGAAACATGTAAAACATGTGTTATGATGCTTTGTTATTTGTCTTATGTCATTTACATGTTATTTTCTAAGTGATTGGATGTATTTAGATAAATCTACTTATGCTTTGTGCTTATTAGATGTGATAATGCTAGATCTAATCTATATGGTTATATTTAGTGCTTGATCTACTCGATCTGATCTATTTTTCTATTCTAAGTGCTTGAATATAGTAGATTAGCGTGAATACTATGAAGCTCTGTTATATAAGCGAAGTGGATATTGCTTGCATATTGAGGAACTGGCGGTGCTGATTGCTTTATTAAGTGTTAGAATCACAAATATGTGTCCCAGCTAAGGTTGCGAACAATCGAGTCTTGCAACCACCCCTTCCTCTACCTTGGGTGAGACTTCATCTTCTTCACAGGTGTTGTCGAAAGGGTTGGTAGTTAGGGATTTGTTGGTGTGTTGTTGTAGAGTTGAACCTTGGGTCTGTCCCTGTGCCAACAAATGGTTCCATTGTCGGGACCTGAAACTGTGATTGCTGGAAACTGAGAAAGAAGAAGCTATGTACAAAGATTCACCCTAAAATTGTGAAAGCTCTATGCATAGATCTGTGCCCTAGTGCGCAATATTCTAATTGATTTATAAATCTTTGTGCTAAAGAAGGAAGCCCGATCTGAAGAAAGGAGATCGGATCTGAGGAAAAGAGGTAAGACCCAAAATCTTTGTGCCCTAAGAAATGTAAAAGTAGGAATTCTTGATTAAAAAGAGGTAAGATTTGTAACCTCTATGCTCTGATAAAGGTAAGAATAGTTAAAATTTTTAGATCTGGAAGCTTTGTGCTCTGTGGAAGTAAGATAAGTAGAATTTTTTTTTTCTTGAGTGTGGATCTAGGTATGAATGATAGGACTTGTCCTAGCTTGAAAAGTAGGGTATTAATAGATGAAAGAAGGTTTTATATGAGTAGATATGATAAGAATAGTGAACGATATGTTATACATATGCATAGAAAGAATGATTGGACTAATGAGTGGATGCAAGATCCTAGAAATAATTTGTTGCGGGTTAGCTACAATGATCCTAGTGCACAATACAAAAGAGGTTGGGGATCATTTAAAAGAAAGAGAGGATTAAACCTCTGTTACAGTTGCAGAAGACCTAGACATATGGCTAAGGAATGCCCTGGAGGAAGACCTAGTTGCCTCTGTTGTAAGGCTCTAGACCATGAAGTATTGGATTTCCCTAGAATGATTTCTAAGCTTGAAAGAATGAATTTGAATCAAGATAACCCTAAGGCAGATCCATAAACTGAGATTATGATAGAATACTAGAAAGGATCCGAGAAAGCATTGCTACAGATGAAAGAAACCCTGAATAACCACCGACATGTCAGATTATCAGAGATCTTTAAAGGAAAATAATACATCGAAGAAAGAATAGGATACTTCGACATTGACTGTGTTCTAGATGAGTAAACACAGGTGAATTTCATGAATGAGAGAACTTGGGAAGCTATAGGGAGGCCTATTATGAATCCCTCATTAGTAGGAATAGGGTTATTCAGAGGAAAATTGGTAAACCTATGTGGAAGGCTCACCCAAATACCTATGACTATCAATGGAAATTCGATGGAGGAAGATTTTGAGATTATTAAATTTGTTGAAGACCATGCCCTGTTTACCATGTTAATAGGAAAACCTTCAATTCACAGAGATCAAGATAGATGAAAGAACGAAGAAGAAGTCTTGGAGCAGAAGAAAAAAGAGTTAAAATATTTCATGACCATAAGGATCACACACATGATCGAAGAATAGGAGAATAGATTAAAGCTATTTAATGCTAGAAACCTAGATTTCGAAGCTGGAAGAACATTAGAAAAATCACAGGAGACTAAAGTACCTTTCTCGGATAAAGAAGAGGTGTTACCCTTGAGTCCTAGGAGATAATCTCAACAACATGAAGTAACTAAGACCACACAAGATAAGAATCAGAATGGAAAATGAACTACCAAGATGAAGCTCACTAGAAAGAAGGATAGAAAGAAAAGTAAGAAGAGAGATAAGTTGCAGAAGGTTCCAGAGGGAACTTTGTAGAATTTGTTTTTATAGAATTGGAGCTTCGTCAAGATATTAGAACAAAAACACATGGCACTTCACCATGGAAAAGAAATTAAGCCGTTGGGGATATTATAACCATTTGATGAACACTCTGAATAGGAAGAAAGGCAATAAAGGTTCATCATCAAACCATTAGACTGTGCCATAATAGATCGAACAAGAGTTAATGGAGGCTCATAACTGTTGCAAGTGAACCATTGTCAAGTTACCTATTTATTTCATCATGCCATGCACCGAGAAAACTTTTTATAACTAATAATTTTGAGCCCATAGACTAAGTTGCTATTGTATACAACAATCATTGTGCTCTTGATGATTATTATAGTGCAGTATCTAAGCTAACTTGACCCGATATTATTAATTATGAGCGCAGATGTCCAACGAGCTCACTGCAGTTGAAGAATCAATAATAGAAGTACTCCTTGACTTGATGACTTACAGAGTCATGTCGATGTTTGAATGTATCCAGGCTTCATCTACGAGAGATGTGCAAGAATCTTTGTCCACTGCTCAAGCCGGACCATCACGGCCAGCATATGAAAAGAAAACTAAGCACCGAGATGATATAGCGAATGCCAAGCTAATTCTGAGTATTTTACCTACCTATCTACCACCCCTGAGTGGTGCAATCAATTGAGAAAATCTTCCCAGAGAGTTTGAGTATTGTTTGGTCACTACGTACCTCCTAAAAGGGGTGTGCATAGACCAAGATAAGATCGCAGCATTGAAGTTTAGTGACTTCAACCTTGGTGACAAAAAGGTAAATAACATGCTCGCCCCACATAAGTATCTGACTAGGACCAAAGGAAAGAACTCGAAAATTGTTCCCGAGTCATGGACCATGAACCTCACCTAGTCCACACTACTCAATTCCATGAAGATTCCTCACTTCTGAAGGCACCAAGAAGTGAACACATGCATCAAAATTCTATTATCCTGCTACCATTGCAGATATTTATGGTTAAACTATCGTATCATAGTGGATCTGATGTTCATCAATCAGATCACAGGGCTAAGCATGCAAGGCTCTGACCCACAAGATTTATACACTAGAAAATCCATGGATTGCGTTGTTGCGTAGAATATTAAATACACTTATGGAGATGTTGAGAAGGGAACAAGAGGTTATAAGGTAGCCTCTATTAAGAGCAGTGCAGTGCACCTTACCTGTCAATTGATCGTAGGAAAGTTAGTTCACAAGAACTGACCCACCCAAGTGACTGGATTTGTAGTCAACCTCGCAGGGAAGTGCACAGAGGGCCTACAAATGAATTGGGTGAAGTACCTCATGACCCAGTTGGAACTGGACTGCAAGGAAGCACAATATCAGGGATACAAATTCCACTTTAGCTAGCTTCTTATACTGATCGATTTCATCACATGGGAGATTCTAGAAGGTGATACCTTCCTGGACATCGATCCCTTTGAAACTCTAGCCATGAAGTTTAGTACGCTATGGTACTCTAGAGACATGAACAAGCAATGGCAGTCGCATTCCGTATTCCACACATATTACAACCAATTGAAGACAACTATCCAGTCTGAGCCGCGTATAACCTTGAACACTCTACATAGTTTTAGACCTTTAATAAAGTTCAGTGTGAACCGCCATTTCGTCTATATCATAGTGTGAGCTAACGAACACAAGGAACAACTGCAGTCTTACTACAAGTTGACAGAGGAGGACTTGGAGGAGATCACCAAGGACTGGTTAGCAGACCTCCTCATTCCAGCAGACCCTGCAGAGATGTCCAACTTAGACATTCCAGAAGTAGTGCATGATACACCTAGACCTATAAAGATAAAGAAGACCGAAGAGGTCCATGATTTAGATAGTGCATCCATGAAGACCACTTTTATCTCAACAGAGAAAGGAGGATATGGCAGAGAGATAGATGGTACAAAAGTTGAGTAGAAGAAAGGAGAGGTTACACCACCTAGAGATGAGGAAGACTCCTCAGAGAAAAGGAAGGTTTCCCCTCCAAAACCTTCTTCTGGGAAGAAATAAAAATCATCTATGACTAAAATGAAGACCACCCTCACCTCAGACAATTTTGACTTCATCGTCATAACATTGAATAATGCTTCGTTGGAGATAGCATAAAATAAATAAGCTCAGCAGAATAAGATATATAGTCGGATCAAGGTTGAACTCCAAGGGATGCAACAAGCACTACAGTCCAACTGTGCAGTTTCCACTGCACCTCTTCCATTGGAAACACTAGAATAGGGGGATGAGCTAGCTCAACTCCACTGGATCATTGATATAGTTGAAGCTTGCCTTCAATGGGAATAGGAGGAGACAACGCAAGCCACCCAGACTTTAGCACAAGCATAGGAAGACCTTTTAGAGAAGAGCAATACTGCATAACGAGAGAAGCTCTCCCTCCAAGTAAATTTTGATGAAGAAAAATCTTAGCTGCATAAAGAAAAGGAACAGTTTCTCATAGAGAAACTTGAAGTAAAGGAAAGGGTCACTGAAGTAAAGGCTGAAGAGAGAGTTCCACAATAGGTGGAACAACTTGAAGATGTAATTCAACAATTACAACAACACATAGCAGACTTGGAACTCCACACTATGCCCGAGATCCATCAAGATGTAAGAGACCAAAGGGAAGCAACTACCCATATCACAATTGATAGACTAAAAGCTATTGCCTTGGAGTGCAAGAATTTGAGTAACCGCAACGCCCAAACATATGAAAACATCATTGAGAACCCAGATTTACAAGCACTGGAGTCACATCTCTATGAAGAAAAGAAGCATGTAGACACACTACAAGCGCAACTGAAAGCTCTGTTAGCTGTAGATATAATGAAGATCTCTCATGAGCAATGCACATCCCAACAACAGATCCATACGATCTAGAGAAAAATTATGGAAGTTAATCAATGGATCCAACTTGTGAAAGATAAGGCATGTCAGATGTTTACAGAGGTTGAAAGCTGAGAAATAGAGCTAGAACGGGTCATTAACATAGTAGAACATCGCTTGGAAGGGCCAGTAAATGATGCAGTAATCTAGGAATTCACCAAGAAATAAGTCGACGTACAACAACAGGTCGAAGCAGCTCAATCTAGGATCGAGGCCTTCAAAGTAGAATTGATTAGACCAAAGTGACTTGGGACGAGTCACATGTGAGTGTTGGGGGCCTGTTGGCCCTTGACCAATTTTTGGGAGATTCTTGGTCATATTGACCTATGTTGGAACTTTGACAGCCTGTCGAAGGAGGAGCACAAGATGAAGAAGAGATCAAGGGATCTTGGCCCACTTTTGGGTCCTTTTTGGGTTTTGGAGGATAATGTAACTGGATTTGGATGTCAACCCATGGTTTTTACCCATGTTTAGGCTTATTTTGTAAAGTTAAAATAGAAGGCTAGGCAATGTAGAAAGAAAACTAGTAGGCCAGTAAGCTAAGTGCTAAAGGCTAAGTGCTAGTGTGGATTGTAAGGGCTTTGTGCATTCTATGTAAGAATTACAAAGTTGAGTGCAAGTCCTTCTATGAGACTATAGAAGGCTTTATGTTGGTAGTGGAGCTTGATTATCTTCCTGATTAACAGGTCCTTTCTTTTAGCCGTGTTTATACCCCATGAAGTATTTACACCCCAGAAGTATGTATACTCTTCCATGCGGGGGGGTACAAAGGTGGGGTACCCCCTCTGCGGGGTCTTGGGGGGCTGTCCCCCCAACTAGGGGGTATGGGGGCAAGTGGGCCCCTAGAGGGGGTTTGAGGGTAGCGCCCCCCAATGGGGGTTTTAGGGAGAAGCCCCCAAAGGAAAATTTGCCTTGTAAATGTATATTGTAGTTTCATTGTAAATCTGGACCGTTCATTATAAGGTCACAGATCTAATGGTAGAGATTATGTTAGGGGTTTTTTCCCTAGAAGGAAACCCTCTTTTATGAGGGAAATGTATTGTGGCTATGGTTGATTGTGAATATTGTATTCTGAGATAGGAGACAGTGAGAGAAAGAAGAGGAAATTACAACAGGTTTGTTGTAGTTTGTATCCCTTCATATGATGGATAATAATAAAGGAAGGACCTGGCAATTTCTCTACTGGACATAGCCCACTCTAGGTGAACCATGTAAATCTGTGTCTCTATTGTATTGTGTATCTTCTATGTTTTTTTTTCACATTTGTTTTATTTTATTGATCCAAAGTCCTGTTTTTATAACAACTGGTATCAGAGCAAAGGTAACTCGTAGGAAAAGAGGGTTCCTAGTTCGAGTGGGAGCAATGTCAGAAGATGGAAAGTTTAGGGTCGAGAAATTTAATGGCCAAAACTACCAGTTATGGAAGATGGAGATGGAAGATTATTTATATCAGAAGGATCTATTCCTACCATTGGGTGGAGTAGCAAAGAAGTCGACGACCATGAAGGATGAAGAATGGGATACTCTTGATAGAAAGGATCTAGGAATGATACGGCTGAGCCTGGTAGCATCGATGGATTTCAATATTTCCAAAGAAAATACAAAGAAGGGTTTGATGGACACATTGGCCAAATTGTATGGAAAACCCTCGGCATCTGATAAGGTATTTCTAATGAAGAGATTATTTAATATGAAGATGTCAGAAGGTGGGTCTATTGCAGATCATTTAAATGAATTTAATACGATTACTAATCAACTAATTTCTGTAAAAGTGGACTTTGATGATGAGTTTAGGGCTCTTCTAATATTGTGCTCATTGCTAGAAAGTTGAAACAACTTGTTCATGGTTGTAAGTAACTCTGTCTCCGGTTCAAATAATTTAAAATTTGATGATGTTGTTGGTGTTATCCTTAGTGAGGAAATGTGATGGAAAAGCATAGGTGAGATATTAGGTAATTCCTTGAACATGGAGAACAGGGGAAGACAAAAGGATAGAGGAAAGGGCTCAGGGAACCGCGGAAATTCTAGGAAGGGCAGATCCAAATCTAGAGTTGAAAATATAGAGTGTTGGAATTGTGGGAAGAAAGGACATCTAAAGAAAGACTGTAGAGCTCCAAAGAAACAAAGAGATGGACAACAGGAGAGAAATCAGGAAGCAAATGTAACAGGTGATGTGTTACAATATGATTTGATTCTTTCTGTAGATAATATTTATGAGTCTTGGGTAGTATATTCAGGAGCTTCATTTCATGCCACATCCCATAAAAAACATTTTCTAGATTATGTTCAAGGTCATTTTGGACAGGTTCATTTGGGTGATGATGCACCATGCAAAATTGTTGGAATGGGAAAGGTAAAAATAAAGCAACGAAATGGAAACTAATGGTTGTTGAAAGAGGTAAGACATGTTTCAGATTTAAGGAAAATTATAATTTCAACAAGGCAGTTGGCAAGTGAAGGTTGTATATCCATATTTACAGATAAGACGTGGAAGGTCATGAAAGGATCATTGGTGATAGAAAAAGGAGACAAGGTAGGTACATTGTATTTATGTATTGGTAATACTGACACTTCTATATCTTTATCTTCTACAGGATTGGATACAAAACTATGGCATCATAGGCTGGGACACATGAGTGAGAAGGGTATGCAGATACTTCACAAAGGAAATTTGTTTCCAAATCTTAAACAAATTGATTTGGACTTTTGTGAGCATTGTGTTTATGGAAAACAAAAGAGAGTCAAATTTCTCAGAGTCGGAAAATAAAAGAAGAATGAAAGGTTAGAGCTTGTGCATACATATGTATGGGGACCAAATCAGGTATCATCTCTTGGTGGATCTAATTATTATGTTACTTTTATTGATGATGCAAGTAGAAAAACTTGGGTTTATTGCATTGGACAAAAATCTGATGTTTTTGATACTTTTAAGAAATGGAAATCTTTGGTTGAGAATGAGACAAGAAAAAAGTTGAAGTGTATCAGATCAGATAATGGAGGTGAATATTGCAGCAAGGAGTTTGATAATTACTGTTCATACCATTGGATTCATAGAGAGAATACAGTTCCAAGAACACCACAAGAAAATGGTGTGTCAGAAAGGATGAATAGGACAATCATGGAGCATGCAAGGAGTATGAGACTGCATGCCAGTTTCCATTACAATTATGAGCAGATGCTATAGATACTGTTGTTTACTTAATAAACAAAGGAACTTCAAGCTCTTTGGATGGTATAATTCCAGAGGAGGAATGGACAGGAAAAAAGGTAAACTATTCTTTTTTGAAAACTTTCGGTTGTGAAGCATTTGTCCATATTAATAAAGAAAATAGAACAAAGATTGATGAAAAACCCAAGAAGTGTTCCTTTATTGGATATGGTGTTAATGATTTTGGTAATCGGTTATGGGATTATGAAAATAACAAAATAATTAGGAGTAGAGATTTCATATTCAATGAGAAGGTCATGTACAAAGATCAGTTGTAGGGAAAGAAACATGAAAAAGAAAAACAAGAATACATAGTGCTTGATGAGATCACTGAAAAAGAATTTCCAAAGGAACCAGAAAAGAAAAATGTACAACAACGGGAGCAGAAGGTACCTCAAACACCTTTAAGTGTTGTTAGAAGATCCACCAAGTTAATTATACACCATGAATGATACTCTCCATTGTATTATTTATTGTTGACTGATTCTGGTGAACCAAAATGTTATGAAGAGGCAATGCAGGTAGACAGCAAAAAGAAGTGGGAGCAAGGCATGAAAGAGGAAATGGATTCCTTGGAAAATAAACAGACTTGGGACTTGGTTTAGTTGCCTATGGGAAAAAGAGCATTGCAGAATAAATGGGTTTACAAGTTGAAGGAAGAATATGGAGGAGAAAAGTGGTACAAGGCTATACTTGTTGTAAAGGGGTTTACACAAAAGAAAGGTATAGATTTTGATTAAATATTTTCTCCTGTTGTTAAAATGACTTCAATTAGGACTATTTTAAGTCTTGTGGCAGTAGAATATTTGCATCTTAAACAATTAGATGTAAAAACAACTTTTCTCTATGGGGATTTGGAGGAAGAGATTTATATGCAACAGCCACAGGGGTATGAGGTCAAAGGGAAGGATAATTTGGTATGCAAATTGAAGAAGAGCTTGTATGGCCTAAAGAAAGCTCCAAGGCAGTGGTATTTGAATTTTGATAGGTTTATGACAGAACAGGGTTATAGTAGATGTCATTCTAATCACTGTGTTTATTTTAAAAAGCTAGAAAATGGAAGCTTTATTATCTTGTTATTGTATGTAGATGACATTCTTGTTGCAGGGTCTAATATGCAGGATATAAATGTGCTCAAGAAGAAATTAGCCAATTCATTTGGGATGAAGGATTTGGGTGCTAATAAAATCCTTGGCATGAGAATAACAAGAGACAGAAAAAATCGCAAATTGACATTGTCTCGGGGTGAGTACATAGAGAAGGTGTTGGAGAGGTTTAGAATGTAGAATGAAAAATCAGTTAGTACACCTTTGGCCAGCCAATTCAAATTAACTAAGGAAATGTGTCCCAAGACACAGCAGGAGACATAATACATGTCCAGGGTCCCTTATTCATCAGCAATTGGCAGCTTGATGTATGCAATGGTTTGCACAAGACCGTATATTGCACATGCAGTGGGAGTTGTGAGCACATATATGAACAATCCAGGTAAAGAACATTGGGAGGCAGTAAAGTGGATTCTCAGGTATTTGAGAGGTACTACTACTCATGCATTATGTTTTGGAGGTTCAGGCCCTTTTTTACAGGGATATGTTGATTCAGATGTGGCAGGTGATAAAGATAGAAGGAGAAGCACCACAGGGTATGTTTTTACTATAGGTGGAACAATACGAAGTTGGATTTCAAAACTGCAAAAGGTTGTTTCACTTTCAACAAAAGAGGTAGAGTATGTTGCTGCCACAGAGGCTAGTAAAGAGATGATTTCATTACATAGGTTTATGGAGGAATTGGGAAAGAAGCAGGAGAACAACAGGTTGTACTGTGATAGTCAGAGTACCATTCACCTTGTAAAGAACTCAACCTTCCATTCAAATACTATGAATATACAGTTGAGGTACCACTTCATATGATCCACCTTGGAAGATGGACATTTAAAGTTGGAAAAGATACACACTAGCCAGAATCCTACAGACATGTTAACAAAGGGAGTAACCAGGGAGAAACTGAGTTCCTGCTCAGTTTCAGTTGGTCTTCAAGAATGAGGATGAAGATGAGAAATTTGCCAGGTCCAAGAAGGTTCAAATTCCATCATATACAATAGCGGTGGAGTTGTTGAGATCAGTCTCCAAGTGGGAGATTGTTGGTTGTGGAGCCTGATTATCTTCCTAATTTAGAGGTCCTTGATTTCAACCGTGTTTATACCCCACGAAGTATTTACACCCAAGAAGTATGTACACTCTTCCATGCGGGGGAGTGCAGAGGGGGGTTACCCCCTCTGCGGGGTCCGGGGGGGATATCCCCCTGACTGGGGGATCTAGGGGCAAGCGGGCCCCCAGCGGGGGTTCAGGGGTAGCGTCCCCCGATGGGGGTTCAAGGGTGAAGCCCCCAAAGGAAAATTTCCTTGTAAATGTATATTGTAATTTCATTATAAATCTGGACCGTTCATTATAAGGTCACAGATCTAATGGTAGAGATTATGTTAGGGTTTTTTTCCCTAGAAAACAAGCCTCTTTTATGAGGGAAATGTATTGCAACTATGGTTGATTGTGAATATTGTATTCTGAGATAGGAGACTGTGAGAGAAAGAAGAGGAAGTTACAATGGGTTTGTTGTAGGTTGTGTCCCTTCATATGCTGGATAATAATAAAGGAAGGACCTAGAAATTTCTCTGGTGGACATAGCCCACTCTGGGTGAACCATGTAAATCTGTGTCTCTATTCTATTGTGTATCTTCTATGTTTTGTTTCCGCATTTGTTTTATTTTATTGCTCCACGGTCTTGTTTTTCTAACACTTTGTGCTATAATGCAAGGAAGAAGGATCTAGCGAGTTGCGTAGATGTTTTGTCCTATGCAGAGTAAGGGTTTTGAGGCTCTATGCTTGTAACTGTTATAAGCAAAATCTGTCCTTAGGGACAGATCCGACCTATCCGGCTGTGAAGCCGGTTACAGCCTCTTTGGTAGCTCGGCACTAGGCAGAGGCTACCCGCACCACAGGTGGTCCTTCGCCTGAGGCGGTAAAGAAGGGGAAGAAGAAAGGTGAAAGACTTACAAGAAGTCCTTCTCAGGACCACCCGCCTTGGGTGTTATCCTTCCTTAGCTTCCTGGATGGACGAAATGGCCTGGGGGATGAAATTTATGGACAATGGGATGAAAAAGAGCTCGCTGATTTTTTGGACAGCGAACTAAATAAAGTGGACAGCGAGCTGTTCACTCCCTTAAAGTGTTGGAAACTGCCCCAGAATGGGTCACCGGGGTAAACCGGTATCCTGGGTAAATAACCAATGAAGTCTTCAAGCAAATAGGTATGAAACAAGGGTGGAAAAGGGGTTTAAAAGCTACAGCCAAGTACTTTTAAATGGCTGTAAATTATGAACAGCAAGCTGTTCAAA
>JASDQU010102898.1:292824-304585 GCA_032191745.1 Picea mariana | reverse complement strand
TGGGATTAAGGTTAGATGCTACTAAAAAGTATACGACCTCATTAAAAATAGTTTTGACGATGACCACTAGGGATATAATCTTGGTTGAAGGTATCTTTTGGTTTTGGAGTAAGACTTAAATTACTTTTGATTGGCTAAGAGCTCGTCTTCCTTGACATTAATGACCCAAGATTTGAAGGCATTTGGCAGGAAGAAAAGTATGCCCCCTTACAGACCACCAATGAGTTATTTCAGGTGGCATAGTTTTCCTTGAATAGTGGTGACGAGTCGACCTGCATTTGTTGATAGCAACCAGTGATCATTTTCCTCATTGCTAGTTGGAAACTGAGTTATGATATAGGCTTTGCTACCTCTTATATATATATATATATATATATATATATATATATATAAGGAAAATAGCTATGATGTACTTCATATGCTTAGAGGGTGTACAATGTCACATACTTAGTAGGGTATAATGACAAATTGACATGTTTATGTTAGTGATAATGCTACGTTAGTGTTATAATGCTTATACATGGGTGTCATATCACCTTGCCAAGAATAATTGTACTTTAATGTATAAATCCTTTGTTACTTCAAACCATATAAATTATTTATCCATAAGGGGTTGCACGTGTGTGGGTCATCCTAGTCTTGAAGGGAATTGTAGAATCAAAATTTGATTGGGTAATTGGGATTTCATTAAATAATAAAGTAGAAGCCTTAGAATTGTACAAAGGCCTCTTCATCATTAAATATAAAGGGATTCGATCAGTCATGGTGGTAGGAGACTTAGATCTAGTCTTGAATTCTAGACCCTGACAAGTGTTGAATTTGATCAACATTGGTAAAAATGATCCTTTTTTATTTTGCATGGAGTGAAGCTAGATACGCACCCTGCGCTTGTGGCAGTGATGGTTGGCATTGTCGAGAGAATGCTTCACAAGAAGGTTGATCAATGGGAATGTTTGGTGACATATGCGCTAGCATGAAATGATGATGAGGTAGGTATTTGTGGACTTCCTTCACTAGTGTTGTAAACTTGCAAACCATATTTCTTTAAGAGGGTCAAGATGCAACCCAACTTCCATTTTTCCACCTACTAATAAACATTAAGAACACAACTCCAGTGCAACAAGATTACGAGATTCTTCAATCCTAGAAAAATACATCACTCTCTACAATAGAATGTGAAGCCTTTGGTGCACACATACACCTTTTTGCAACAAATATTATGGTCTCACAATATAATAGGCAAATGCTTCAGACACTGAACAAGCCAATAATGTGTAATATCATAGAATGTCTTAGCCATGGTGTCCATAAGGAAGATGTTGACCACCAATTGGACCAAAACATAATTTTATGTATCGGCCAACGAGTAATATTGACTTGCAATTTTTGGATCCAAGTAGTGTTGGTTAACAGAGAATTAGGAAAGGCCACCCAAATTGCCTACCCACATGGATCGAGCCCTCATATCTTTCCATCGAACCACCTTGGGACCAAATCAAACTAAACAATGTACCATTCCCACCGATAAAGTGTGTCAAGAAGAAACAAATCCTACTCAAGATGGTATAGGTCTTGACTATACTTAAATCTCAAGGCCTAACCCTATCCAATGTAACGATAGAAATTGGAAAGGCTGAACGACAAGAGTTAACCTTCACCACAATATCACACGTCAAATCATTAGTATGATTACAAATATTTCCCTCTTTCTTAATTGAGCATTTTGCAAAAATGAAGAACAATGCTTACATCACACCGAGAAAGAAAGAAAAATCACATTTAGATGCTTTGTCAATTTGACACATTTTACCTCTTCTCATATTAATAAAATTTTGCCATATACCTTTTGCATGATTACATACTTTGTATGTGAATGCTCTCCATCACTATGTATATTGTACATGTGTATATGTACAACATATGTCATGGATTCCTTTTGTTTCTTATAATGCTTTAAATGGTNCAAGTGTTTATCCTAATGTTATACCATGATGCTACGATGTTTACAAAAAAAAAAAAAAAATCACCAGATATTATTTTCGGGATTATCTGCGTAGAGTAAGTTATTAGTCTATAACCCATATCCATGAGTATTAGTTGCAATTGACCAATTTATCATGATTTTGAATAATCCACTTAGCACTCATTAAATCAGATGATGCTCACAAGGGAGAAGAAGTGGGATTGAAACTAGTGAAATGAATTACATAACATCAATCATCATCTCGAGGGCTTGCACTCGGTAACCAAGACTTCCCAGGAGGTTACCCATCCCAAGACTCCTTTGGCTCATGCATGCTTAATTGTGGGGTTTTCTCCACAATCAAGCCCACTTAGCTTTCTACCCCATTTGCAAAACCTTAGCGAGTATTATGCCTTATGAACTATTTAGTGAGAGTTCGATTGACTCTTTTATTTAAGGATCGAGGGGCTTTCACAGTCCAATATATGAGATATTATTTTCGAGATTATCTGCGTAGAGTAAGTCATTAATCTATGACCCATATCCACGAGTATTAGTCACAATTGACCAATTTCTCATGATTTTGAATAGTCCACTTAACACCCATTGCATCGGGTGATGCTCATAGGGGCAAATAAGTGAGATTGAAACTAGCGAAACGAATCACATAACATCAATAATCATTTTCGTGGCTTCCACCCGATAACCAAGACTTCTTGAGAGGTCACCCATCCCAAGACTCCTCAAGCTCATGCACGCTCAATTGTGGAGTTTTCCCCACAATCATGCCCACTTAGCTTGCTATCCCATTTGCAAAACCTTAGCAAGTATTGTCCCTTATGAACTATTTAGTTGGAGCTCCCTTTACTCTTTTATTTAAGGATTGAGGGGTTTCCGTAGTCCAATATATGAGATATTATTTTGGAGATTATCTGCGTAGAGTAAGTCATTAATTTGTGACCCATATCCATGAGTATTAGTCACAATTGACCAATTTTTCATGATTTTGAATAGTCCACTTAGCACTCATTGCATGAGGTGATGCTCATAGGAGTGAAGAAGTAGGCTTGAAACTAGAGAAATGAATCACATAACCATTCCAATACTTCTCTTTTATCCTTTATTCTTTACTATAAACACTTAATTCTATGTTTTTTCCTTTTATGTCCATATAATTTGTAATTTCTAATAATTTATATACCAATATATAAAGCTAGTCTTCTAAACTATTTCATGTTTTTCTACTTACTGAGATTTACTCTCTCTTTTTTCAAAATACACAGCGCTTTCAAATTACCAATTTAAATCTCATGATAAGAAGTTTTTATCAAAATAACAAACAAATTCTCAAATAAAATAATTCTAATAGCAATATTTTTATTGTTCCATTTAATAAAATACTATGAAAAAAGTCTACCCAAGTATACATACCTTAATTCTCTCTAGATTTGAACTTGTGAAGTTTAAAAAAAAACACATACTTTTAACCATTAAACCTTTAAGTAAATTAAAAACATTTTTTCATAAAATGTAATAATATTCTTTTACAATTTTTATCTCATCTCACAATGATTAAAAATTCTTTATCTTATAAAACATAATAAAAATAATAAATAAATATACCCAGTGTAATTTGTTTTTTGTTTTTTGAAATGACCTCACAATGATTATTTTAAAAATGAAGTATCTTATATTATATTAAAGGAAAATGAAGCCAACACTACCAGAGACAATTAGCGCGCATGATCGGACGACCCGGCTGGAAAGACTTAAATACTTAGGCATAATAATAAAAAAATGACCCACTGCCATTTTTCTCCGAAATGACCTCACAGTGATTATTTTAAAAATGAGGGATCTTATATCAAAGGGAAAATGGACCAATACCATCAGAGAAAATATCAGCACTAGCGCGCATGATCGGATGGCCCACCTGGAAAGATTTCGAGACTTAGTCATCTTTATACCTACAGATTCCACTATGAACGCTTGGCTATATAAACAGAGAAGAGGGATCCAACAAATCTCCAACCAACCCGCATCATTCTTTCTTCACCACAGATCTTGCCTTTGCTCTGTTCAGAGGTTCCAAGAATCTCGCCCGCCATGGCTCGCATCCTCGCCATTGTTCTGAGCACTTTGCTAGCGCTGGCCATTGCTGTATCTGCTGCCAGATCGTTTGAAGAAACGGAGTATATTGATATGGTCACTGACAAGATCCAGAACCTGGAGTCCAGTCTCTTTAAAATCTTGGGAACCAATCCCAAGTCTGTACAGTTTGCGGAGTTCGCTCTCAGGTCTCTGCTGTTATTGATTCAAATGGTTTTGATGGCTGAATCGGATCTCCTCTGTGTCTGATTCGGTTTTCTTGCTTTGTATTAGAATCGGATTAATGGCCGCCTTTTCGCATGTACTGTTGCAATATGATTGAGATTAGTTAGTCATGTATGTGGGTATTTAAGAGATCCGTTAAAAATTGCATCCAGTGAATCCAGTGACAGTTTGTAATGTTTTTCTTTCAATCCTGTGCAGGTATGGCAAGAGGTACGATTCAGTCCGCCAGCTTGTGCACAGATTCAATGCTTTCGTCAAGAACGTGGAGTTGATCGAGTCAAGAAACAGCATGAACCTTCCTTATACTTTGGCAATAAATGGTAATTTCACCCTCTTTTAGAATTGTTTTATCTGTACTCAAAACCTGGATAATAGTCTAAAATTGGTGGCAATTAATCACATGGGCGGTGCTTAATCCCGTCAGGAGTAGGATGCTTTGCCTAGAAGTTAGGAGAATCTTTATGGGTGTTTTTTAAGCCCTGGTGGTTAGGAAAGAAGGGGCTTTACGTGGCGCTGCTAAATCAATTGCAGCGTCAGGAGTATAATCTATTTGCTAAAAGTGAGAAGAGAATGTTTTTGGGGATTTCCCTATCCCCTGTCCCCAGTGGATAGGGAAGAATGGGCTGTGAATTCTCACAGCTGCCTATATGTACCAGCTGACACTTGGATAACTAATTTTTGTTTGAGTCTAAATGAATGGTCTAGTTTCGCTTTCTTAAAACTCAGCTAAGCCCTTCTTTTTTCATGGGAGAGACCACCTTTGCCGGCCAGAAAACAAGGGCAGAAAAAGGGAGAATATTTTTGAGCAGCATGGATTTGGCTTCCGATCAAAAAAGGCCTGGTAGCGGTAGCAGTAGCAGGATGCAGTTGTAGAAACTACACCCTAACGTAAGCCCACACCAAAAGATTAAACCGGGGTTTTGGGCGAGGCGGTTAATGAGCATGCATTCCCTGTGTAGAATTGAGCTTGCAAGGCGGAGACACGCCAGAGGTGTAAACTTGCAAGGGTATACACACCAGAGGCTCCAAAGAGATTCAAACTTATCTTTGTACTTTAAACATAAGTTTGATACCAAACTGGGGTCTTTAATGATGCACTTGAGTTCGATTGAATAATCATAGGGGAATGGATATGTGAGTTTGCAAGGTTTTAGTAAAACAGTAATTGAACAAGCATCTATCCTCATGGGGAAGTGAAGCTGCAAGGCTTTACTAAAACAGTAGCGTTGAGAACCTTGGTCTTTTCAATGACATTTTTTTCACAATCTATTATAAACTTTGTTTGATTTTGATTTTCTTTTGAAATTGATTATAAATTTTATTTGATTATGGTATTTAAATAAATTCATATTTATTAAACATCAAGGTTCCAGATCCAACAGAGTTGAAAAAAAAGATGATAGCAGCGGGATGAGTAGTAAAAGCTCTATAATCTACCCTGAGTAGAGGGCAGGCCGACTCTATCAGCCTAGTTTTAACAACCATAATTTAGGATTTTTGTAAAGAGAGGGGGTGAATGGTAAAAGCTCTATAGTCTGCCTCTCCCTGCCTTGAATAGAGGGCAGATTGACTCTACCACTAGTCTTCGCAGTCTTTAACACTTATTATAATTATTTAACTGTTTAACATATTTTCAAATTCTTATTAGTACTTGGACAACTGTTTAACATATTTTCAAATTCTTATTAGTACTTGGACAGAAATATGGGAAAAATTATCAGAACTGTAAACAGTGTTTACGAGACCATCAATTTGGTTGCAGTGTTATTGATTGAAGAATCTTAAAATTGTAGTTATTTTCAAATAAACTGGAAAATTTATCAGAACTGTAAACAGTGTTTATGAGACCATCAACTTAGATGTGTGATGTTATTCACAACTTAGTTGTGATGCTATTGACTGAAGAATTATATTATTTCCAAACAAACTGGAAGTTTATAAAAGTTATTTAGTGTCAATTTTAATATATTGTTTTTTCTTAAAAGTCCATCTTTTAAACCCAAGAAAAGCATATGGATTTTTTTTTTATTAGTACTCTAAACAGTTCATGGCTTCATGAGCGATAAACTTGGTTTTGGTGCTATTGATTGATAAACTTGGTTGTGGTGCTATTTATTGAGGGCATATAGCTATTTCCTGAAGATTAGAAATTTATGTAAAACTTTTATCTTTTTAATATGTTTTTTTGAATTATGAAAAATTTATAGAAATTTTTTACTTTCTTTAATATGTTTCTTTGAATGATAGACAGTGCATTTGTTGTTCTTTTCCCTGGAAAGTCCTTCCTTTAAACTTATGAAAAGCATTGCAAGTAGTTTGCTTTCAGGGGTGAACTATAAATTCCTTTAAACTTATGAAAAGCATTGCAAGTGGCCACATAAGTAGTTCGCTTTCAGGGGTGAACTATAAATGGTTTTTAAGGGGTGAATTATTGAATATAAATATTTTGGTTTAGTTAAATTGCATAGAGGTTGTATTTTTTCATCAAAATCATTATGACTTGTATTTTTTTTGGCAGTTTATTCATGTTTCTAAGGGAATTGAATCATGATAGGTGGCTTAGCATGTCACTGTTTTTATGGATAAAAAATAAGGATCTATGTTTAGTGTAAAAATCTTGGCTAATCTTAATAATTTTTAAAGTGTCAATTATAATTTTAGTGAATCTTATTAATTTTAGAACTGTTACCTGTAAAATGTTTAACTATATTTTTATAAAAATATTAGTTTTTAAAATTTTTATATAATTTCTAAAAAAAATTTGAAGACATGAATTTAGATAACTCATTTTAAAAAACAAATATATATATATATATATATTTTTTTTAAATAATAAAAATAAAACTTCAATGTAAAAATTTAACTCATAAATTACATTTGAGTTCAAACAAATTCCGGGATAGATTGCATCTGTGAGTTCAAACAAATTCCTGGATATATTACATCTTTGAGTTCAAACAAATTCCTGCATTTGAGTTCAAACAAATTCCTGGATAGATTGCATCTGTGAGTTCAAAACAAATTCCTGGATTTTGAAGAAATTCAGCAGCTCCTAAAAATTAAAAAACAATAAAATTGAGATAAAATAGAATTCTCCCCCTTATAGCTTCACAAGTACAAGAATTCCGTTTTTAAACTTTTTTTTTAACGATTTTAAGTGAAAGGGTGCTTTATCGGGAAGAAGATTTCATGCATCGATTTGATTTAGTAACTAATTTTAGTTGTAATCTTAAAACAAATTATTGTTATTTTAAAGATTTTAAATAATTTACAAATAATTAATACTTTAACTTAAAACAAATTATTATTATTTTAAAGATTTTAAATAATTTATCAATAATTAATATTTCTATTATTTTAAAGATTTTAAATAGTTACCAATAATTAATACTTCTGATTTTAAATAATTTACCAATAATTAATATTTAAATATTATTATTAACATAAAATTTTTATATATAATTTACGTATAGAAATTTTTGGAAAAAAAACTGTCTCAATTTTTGAAATATCCACCTTTTCAAGTTTGAGAAAAAAAATATTATCAAAACTTTTCAAGAGAAAAAATATTTTCAAGTTTGAGATATAAAATATTATCAAAACTTTTCAAGAGAAAAAATATTATTAAAAGTTTTGAGAAAAAAAAAATATTATTATCATTATCTTAAGATATCGTACAAACAATTATCAATTACTTAACTTTAACTTTCCTTTAAGGAAAGAAATAATAAATTTTCCTTTTGTGAAGAATAAAAGAAAAACCAAACATCAAAGAATCCACCTCAGCAGCTGTTTGAATTTCTTGTCTTTGGGTCTTCTACAGCTAGGTCTTATGATATCTCCATATTATGAAGGTTTTCTTGCTATTTAATGCGTTGAGAAGCTCAGTTCCTCGTTCAAACCTCTCTGGATGGACCAACCTATTGAATTTAGCACAAGAAGCACCTTAACTCGGGAAGAAAATGACTGATATGTTTTATTGATACATTTCAACACCCTGACTGTAACCTTAAATTTTAAAACTGCTAACACCGCACCAGCCAATGGTGTTTTCAGCAAGAAATCACACTGCTAATACAGTCTTTGCGGCACAGAACTGAACTGCCCTACTGAACAGAACTTAAAATATTCCAAAGAATAGAGCACTTTTATGTGTTGAACAGGATTGAATACCAGCAAACAGGACAGACCCTCTGTACAAACACGGATCATGCCAGAGAAACCAGGAAAACTGTGTAAATAAGAATTTTTAGCAACAAGATTCATCACAAGGAAGGAAAATTTCAGAAAACAAAAAGAACGTTGCTTTAAAATTGAGTCAATTAGAGAATAATTTACAGAGTTTTAGTTACAGAGATAAACAGTCGTCTTGCGCAGGCTGCTGACAGCAAGGATGTCATATCCAGTTTCTGAGTCTTGATTGCGTCTTGTTGTGACAGCAGCCTTCACGGGTTTGTAACTGCTTGACGGTTACACCCACGTGACGTCATCTTTTCTTTTAATACGAATATTTGTTTTTTAATTTTTATGTTTTATTACTGATCAGACCTTCCATTTTTAGTTGTTGATGGTCCCCATGAACACTTTCATGGGTATCACTGACGATGACCATGTGCTTAACTAGCACAGTCTTAAAGGCTTGAGCTGTTCTCATTTATTTTAAAGGAATGCGAGACATCTGCTAGCAATTTCTCTAGTTCTTCATTCACGTCTTCCGAGCCTGCTCTTTCTGCTTTTCCTTGTCTGGTGAAGGTTGTACCATCATAAGTTTTCTGTTTGCTCAGTTCTTTGTAAGGAGCTTCAGATGCAATGGCTAACATTCTTAGTCAGTGTGGCCATTCTTGTTACAATGACTACAATGTTTGGAAGTCTTTCCTTCATCTGCATCATGCTTTCCCTATGGCATATGAAGGGACTTGTTTTGCTCCTTGTATGTCTGCACTTTCTTCCC
Organism: Picea mariana; assembly: GCA_032191745.1. Taxonomy (NCBI): domain Eukaryota; kingdom Viridiplantae; phylum Streptophyta; class Pinopsida; order Pinales; family Pinaceae; genus Picea; species Picea mariana. The sequence continues at coordinate 295,337 of JASDQU010102898.1, read as the reverse complement.
TTTCATCTCAACACACAGGGCTCTGTGCAAGCTTCATATATGCACTGAATATCAAATAACGACAATTCTTGTTGAATGTAGAGATGCTATCGTTCTAAATACTTAAGCACAATGGGGCTCTGCCTCGGAAACTTTCAGCAAGTTAGCATACGTGTGAAACTCAACAGTGTATTCAATTTCATTCACATCCTGCCCTGGTTTCTGCGATAGGTGCTGTCAATCAACTTGAAGTTCCCGTCAATACCCACTGGGTAGAACATTTTGCGTAACACTGTTGAACTCTTCCCAGTCTACTACTGGCCTTCGTCCTTGCCTTACTTGGTGCTCACAAAAACTTTAACACCAGCGCAAGGCCTGACCATTCATCTGTAGTCAGGCAAATGAAATTTTCCGATTATTTGAAGGCCTTGGCAAGTGAAGTATACTTCTAGCTACCTGAATCAATCATCCAATTTCTAGGCATCCATAGCACCGTCAAAGGGTAAGATATCAATCTTAGCTTCTACCTTAAAATAACTAGAAAGGGGATTACGAACATTCTCTTCTTCAATAAAGGGTTCTCCTTCCTCATGCTTTGGCTCCTCTCCTGCAGCCTTATCTTTCTTCAGAAAGGTCCACCAATGGCATATTGTTTCCTGCAGGGACTCATTGTTTGCCTCCATCTCGGAGGACCTTTCTTCACAGTCATGGTCCATTCTCCTATACCGGCTTCATTCTAAACCCATCTACACCTCTTCTCCACCAGCTTAGTGCTGGCTGATTGTCAATATTATCCACATGCTTAATCCGGGACCTGTGGGATATGGGTCTCTGATTCGGGCTTGCACTTTTAGGATGCAAGTGCTCTGATACCAAAACTCTGATCTGTTTTATTGACACCTTTCAAAACAGTGACTGTAGCATGGAATCCAAAGTGCCAACCACACCTGCCAATGGAGGATTCAACAAGAAATCACACTGCTAATAGAGTTTTTGCTGCAAAGCAGGATTGCATACCAGAAAACAGGGCAGACTCTTTGTATAAACACCCATTATGCCAGAGAAACCAGGAAAACTGAATAAATGAGAAGTCTTAACAGCAAGATTCATCACAAGGAAAGAAAATTTTAGAAAACAAAAGAACGTTGCTTTATTCATCAGGAGAACAATTTACAGAGTTTTTAGGTACAGAGAAATACAGTCGTATTGCAAAGTTGCACCCTAGTGCTGGTAGCAAGGATTTCATATTCTGTCCTGGACTGCGTCATGTTGTGACAGCAGTCTTCTCTTCCTTTTCCCTATTTCTGTCACTATTTGCTCCCCTCCCTGCTGCTGGAGAAAATGACATGTTTTTCCCTATTTCTGTCACTGTTTGCTCCCCTCCCTGCTGCTGGAGAAAATGACATGTTTTTCCCTATTTCTGTCACTATTTGCTCCCCTCCCCGCTGCTGGAGAAAATGACGATGTTAATACTCGAGAATCACGACTCAAGAGGAAAAAATGACATGTTAATACATCGAGAATCACGACTCAAGAGTTTGACAGTTACATTCACGTGGCTTCATCCTTTCTTTTAATAAATTTTTTTGATCCAATACAGATCAATGATAGTGCCATGTGTTTTGTTTCATTGATAATAGAATTCTATCATAAGAGTACCCATGTCAGCCGCCAGACATAGAAAAACCCATACACAGCATAACAGTAAATGTATACAAATAGACGAGTTGAGGATTGAAACACTATTTGCTTGTTTTTCAAAATTAAATTTTCATAGACTTCATAACGTTTCAAACTGCATTTCAATCATAAATTGGGTTCGATCAGGCAGACCATAAAGAGGTCCCCTTCTAAGCCACTTCGTTTCTGTCAATGCCCTAGGCTCTGTCAATCCCTAGGCTATACATAAGTAGAATTATAGGTCAATATTTAGTGGATGTTAAATAGGGGAAGTAACAAAATCCGTGAAACTATTTCAGCCAGAGATGGAATGAAAGAGTTGAACATGCTTGACAACCAAACAAAGCAAGAGTAATAAGTAGATCATGGGAAAAGACACTACAAAAATCAAAGTTCGGAATCAGGGAACCTCGAAAAAAGATATCATGGAACAGTATATAATTTTACAATGCATACATGTCATGATGTTTGTTTGTTGGGTTCATCAGGGCGTATCTTGATCACACTAAAACTGAAATGAAGATGGGACTGATAAAGTATATTGAACAATGTTGATGTGCAGAGTTTGCTGACATAACGTGGGAGGAATTCCATGGACAATATTTGGGTGCTTCACAGAACTGTTCCGCTACGAAAAGTAATCATAAGTTCACGGATGCCCAACCTCCTACGAAGGTAATACAATAATCCTCTTAAGATATTAAATAAACACATGGCAAGTAATGAAAGTTTTCAAAGCGCGTCTTTATGTGTATCTTTGTTTTATTGATTTTGTTTAGACTTACAAAGTATATAATTAACATAGTTACCAATTTAATTTAATAAGAAACGTGACTTCAAAATTATAACTCTCT
>JASDQU010102898.1:274484-286425 GCA_032191745.1 Picea mariana | reverse complement strand
AAAAAAAAAAAAAAAAAAAAAACTTTAAAATTTACCCAAGTGATGTTACAAGTAACATCTGTTTTTCTGTTTTTTTAGAATTAAAATTATGATTTAATAAAATAGTGATCTTAACAATTGATACTATCGTAAATAAACAAAAATTCAAAATCTACTCCTAAATTGCTATTTGAAAATTTATTTATTAATTAATTTTATTTTTTTAAAATTTACTTTAAAAATAAATAAGTTGAAATAAAAAAAAAACTTCATATTTTAAAACAATGAAAAAAAAATTTTAAAAACATAAAAAATACACTAAAATAAAACTAAAAATAAAAATAAAAATGAAAAATAAAACATTTAAAATACAAATTTAAAAAATTCAAAAACAATTAAAAAAAACATTTAAAATATAAATATTAAAAAACTTTAAAAAACATTAAAACAAAACCAAAAAAAATTAAAAACTATTTTAATTTTAAAATAAGAAAAACAAATTTAAAATCTAAAACAGTGAAAACGAAAAAAAAAAAATTATTAAAAAACAAAAACACTTAGCAATTAAAAAGGCTAGCAATTCACCCTGGATGGGGTGACATTGCAAGTCAACCATGACAACATGCAAGTCAACCACCCCCTCTCTCCTAGGGTGGTGACCTGGAGGCACGCATTCACTCCACTTGCAACCCCCTCTGCAATTGCACTTGAAATCGTCCTCCTTCCTATACATAGTTCATGGGGAATTGATGGTTGCTCAACTTCCTTTGCAGGTTAACCTTGTCATTCATGTTAAATTATCGAGCTTGATATAATATGCGGATTATTTTTTTAAATTCTTCAATACTTTGATTTTAGTTTAATATATTTCAACAATGTAAATTTATGTAAATCCACAAGCATAATCATCAACAACACACATACCTTGGAGAAACCCTATAGAAGGAGAAAAACCCCAACAAACAATCTCCTTTTATTGCAAATATAAAGTATGAACACTTACAAATATACACCATGAAATTCTACTCTTAAAAAGCTTGCCAATATGACTTTGACCTGACTCCATGACCTGTAGAACATTGATAGACTTTGCTGATAAATACCTCTGTTATAGACCAGCATTGTGGAAGAGGCTATGCGCCGCCTGGCTGCTATTTTGCTGCCTTTTCTGGACTGAAATACATCAGCCCCGTTGGAGTATTTTGGTGCCCTCTAAGACTGCTATATGCAACCTTCTAAAAATGATATGCGCTGCCTTCTTAGAGGTAGATACGCTGCCTTCTAAGACTGATATATGCAGCCTTCTAAAACTGATATATTTCAGCTCTGTATACCAGCCCTTACACTGCATAACCTGATGTGTAGAATGAGGGGTCGACCTCTGCTTATAAAGGCGTGGAGAGGAGAAGGAGAGGACTCGAATTAGAAACTTGTTTGCATGTTTTTTCATAACTCGACTTCAACTTGAAATAGATATTGGACAAAAGACTTCAGTTAGTTCGAATTTAGAACTAGACTTGAAATTTCAGTTACAACTAGCCCTTGACTTGTCAATATATGTGAACTAACTCAGCATGCACATGACATGCATGCATGCAACTATGCAACTTTATGTAACTATGCAACTTATGCAACTTTATGCAACTTTATTTAACTTGAATTTTACAACTTGCCCTTTTACAACTTGAGTTTAACAACTCATTCAACTTGACTCTTATACATGGCAATTTGAATTTCTTCATGGTGGAAAGTGTTACATGTGCCAACGCACTAGATCAATACATTTACATCATTTGCAATATCAGGGAGATTGTTTGTTTCTAGCTCATAGGAATTTATGTTTAACCTAACTTTTGCTAGATGCCTTGACTTTTGCTCATGGCTCGCAAGGCTTCACTAGGCTCACAGAGGTTGTATGTTCCTCCTGAATTTTGCACTAGTCTGTCTATGCTCACAGAGGTTGTACATTCCCCCTGACTTTTGCACTAGTCTGTCTATGCTCACAGATGTTGCACATTCGCCGCGACTTTTGCATTAGACTGTCTATGCTCATAGAGGTTGTACGTTCTCCTGACTTTTTCATTAGACTTACATCTTGACTCACAAGATCATATAGCATCTCGTTCGTCTTGACTTTTGGTATGATTCACAGAGGTTGTACGTTCCCCTTGGCTTTTGTCAATACCTCACAAGACTGGTTAATTCTCCAAATCTCCCTGGCTAGCCTCAGGGTGGCCCATATGGCCTCTCATTGGAGAATGACTGTCAATGCTGCCAAAATTTAACAACGCATCCACAACAGATGGCTCATTATGAAATTTTCTTGGCCCCACGAGCTCTTCTCCTGGGGCCTATTCTTCTTTCCAAGCCTGCTCTCCTTCTCTGCTCCGAGCTTTGACCTCTGGCCTCAGACACCTTCTGCACACCCTTTCTCCCTCTGTGCGATTCACTCTGCACTCATTTTATGCCTAGAATTCGAGGCCGCTCGCTCAGAGCCAACGCACGTTCAACACAGAGTGGTCGCCCTCCTTTCATTCTGCATCCCTATTGCACCTGTCCCTGCCACAATAACATGGCCTAACGTCCCCCTCACTCCACGTGCGAAGACAAAGACTGTAAGCCACCCGATGCTCCACCCTTGACTTCTGCCATTGGTTCGCTTCCCCCCAATCCGGATGCAACCTCCACTTCTACCCCCACTCCTCTGCCTCATCCCGACTTCACTGATGTCTAGAGGGAAACCATCCAAACATTGCGTGAGGACAATGCAAAAATGAGATTCCGCTAGGAGCTGATGGAGAAGTGCCTGGACTGGCTTCTAGATTCTAGAGCACAAGACCCTTCTCAGTGCCGCACCACAGAGGAGCTGCTTCAGGAAACAATGGAGCCGAAATGGTCGAACGCGTCAGAGCATGCTTTCCCCCATAGCTACACAAGCAAGTAATTTTCATGGTCTGTCACTTTTTGATCCTCATAGCCTCTGTTTGGTCTACCAAGCCACAAAGCTATCTTTTTTGTTTCAGCAATAGGCTTAGCTTAGATATTTTGACTGTGCATCATGACAGATTGTTAGATAGTAACAGATCTAACAGAATCTTATGGGACTTTTATCTCTAATGGTGGGGTTGGTTTCCTTTTATGGCAGCTTCAACACCAATGTCTTAGACATTATATGTAAATTTTGATTCTGAAAGATAATACAACTACTAACTTACAAAAAAAAAAAATGAACAATTCACAAGACGAACAATTCTCAGAATCGCCCTTCCCCACACACAACATGTCGTCTATCCCCACACCCCTCCTCCCCCTGTGCCATCCGTAAGCCACCCAACAACGAGTTTTTTTTTTTATTTTTAAAATTGTTTTTAAAATTCATTTCTTTTGTTTTTAAAAAAATGTTTTTAAAAGTTTATTTTTTATATTTGTATTTTAAATATTTTTAAATTCTATTTTATTTGTTTTTTTTTAATTTATATTTTAAATGTTTTTTGGTTTTTTATTTTAATTTATTTTTCTTAATTTTTAAAACCTTTGTATTTAGTGTATTATTAAATTGTTTTTGGTTTTGTTTAGCTGCTTTTCATTTTTTTTTAATAGTTTTATGTTTTTTTAAAAATGGAGTTATAAATTAAAAAAAAAAAATACACATTTTTTTTAATATAAAAAAATATGGTCAAAGTATTAAAAAAAAAAGAATACACATTTTTTAATACACATTTTTGAAGTTACTAAATTGTCAAAATTACTGTTTCAATTAAATCTTAATTATTTTTAAAGGTATTAAATTGTCAAAGTTACTGTTTTAATTAAATTTTAATTTTAATTCCAAAAAAAATGGGTACTCATAGTATCATTTTTTATTTTAAGGGTTAAATTTAAAGTTTTAAGGTTTTTGTCAAAATTGTGATTTCAAGCAAAGTTAGAATTTTAACCACCCAAAAAAAGGGTATTATCGATAAAGCCACTTTTTAATTCAAGAATAAAAATAACTATTCAATACTATTTCTAGAAAAACAAAAGCTCTTTAAAATTCTCATTAAATTGATAACTTTGTTAATTAATTCTATTTAAAAGTTTCTATACTGAATATAGTTTATAATAAAGTAGAATGTTCTCATGTTCTTTCATGAATTGTGCCTATTTTTTTAGGAAATAATTTCACCCTATGGTCAACCTATAGGTATATAAAGGAATTTCAATACATTGGTTTTTAGGAAATAATTTCACCCTATGGTCAACCTATAGGTATATAAAGGAATTTCAATACATTGGTGAGGACAGAATATCCGTTTTTTTTCACCAAAAGCCAATAAAATGTATTTGTGCCTTGATACACCCTTTCAATTATGTAGTGTATGATTGGAACAATCTTCCCCCTCCCTGTAGCAATTGTAATGTGAGGAATCTTAAAATTATTTAGGTATTTTTTCATGTTATTGTTTGATTGGACTGTTGCTCTAACAGAAAGACTGGAGAGAAGAAGGCATAGTGAGTCCCGTAAAAAACCAAGCACATTGTGGATCCTGCTGGACATTCAGGTAGATGCCCAACTCCATTTTAATTCTTCTTTTAGATGCCCAACTCCATTTTAATTTTTTTTTATAAATTAAGTTAATGATTGAGAAACAACCAAATTTTGTGATTCATTGAGAACTCTGGTAGACCAAAATCAAGTTGATAACTTGATTGAATATTGCAGCACTACTGGAGCACTAGAGGCTGCCTATACTCAGGCTACGGGAAAGACTGTTATCCTGTCTGAACAACAGTTGGTTGACTGTGCCGGAGCATTTAACAACTTTGGTTGCAGTGGTGGTCTGCCATCCCAAGCATTTGAGTATATTAAATACAATGGAGGGCTTGACACTGAGGAAGCTTATCCTTACACAGCTAAAGATGGTGTTTGTAAATATGATGTAAACAATGTTGGTGTAAAGGTTGCTGATAGTGTCAACATCAGTTTGGTAACTCCTGTTTCCCTCATCATATTTGCCTTCTTTTCTGAGAATGTAGCTTTGCTTTACATTTTGTTCGAAACTTTCTATTTTGTTGATATATGCAACTATTTCAGTAAACACAATGGTGAAGTAAATGAATTTTATGCTGGACAAATGATGTACAGGGGGCAGAAGATGAACTCAAATCTGCTGTTGGTCTAGTTCGCCCCGTCAGTGTGGCATTCCAAGTTATTCAGGATTTCCGATTTTACAAGGAAGGAGTCTTCACCAGCACAACTTGTGGTCAAGGCCCAATGGTACGGGAAAATTAATATTAATTTTTTTTTTATTCGAAAAAACTATTCTAATAAAAAATATAGTTCTAGATTCGAATCTAGAGAAAACTGAATTCGTTGAAGCTGATTGGCCATTACTTTTCTTTTATTGAAACACCCAAAGTATAGCAAAATAGGCAACGAATGATCAGTTTTTACCATGGTGGTTAAGTCTATAATCATTATGTGAAATCCTGGATCTAAGTGAAGGATGTCCCAGCAATTGTAGACTGTCCTGCGTCCAAAACTTTCCAACTTTGTGCCTCGTGAGGCTTCCATGAAATGTTTGTGAGGCCACTGTCTGTGAAAGAATTAACGTGGGTGTGAACTTAATTTGCAGGATGTCAACCATGCTGTTTTGGCTGTTGGGTATGGTGTTAGTGAGGAGGGGATTCCACACTGGATCATCAAGAATTCCTGGGGAAAGAGCTGGGGTGTTGAAGGATACTTCAAGATGGAGATGGGGAAGAATATGTGTGGTGAGTTATTTTATGTTTTTTTTTTAATATATTCTGTTCTTTTGTTCATGAATCTGCTTCTTAGAGGATTTGCGCACTAAAAGAAAATGTGATAACACAAATTTGGATTGCATCTCTTCAGGTGTTGCAACTTGTGCTTCGTACCCTGTTGTTTCTTAGAGCCTCGATTAGTAAATATCTACTGGTCAAGGTTTGAAAGCTTTGTCAAGTAGGATGTAAAAAGAAGAAAATTGACACTCGAGGTTATGAAGTAATGTGGAACAGATGCAATATCCAAATAGTGTATGGAAGTTTCAGTCTTTTAGGGTCACGACTGCTTTTGTAAATTTTATATCGACTGTTTAGTGGTTAGTCATCATATGGTTAGATCCGATAATGTTGAATGTTGCATAATGTATGTTGAAGACAATGCAAAGGATACATGTATTTGATTTGAACACTTTATTTTAGTTAAATTTAATATATTCTAACTGATGGAGACATAGCTGTGAATCAGTCATCTTTTCTGTTTCCGTAGACATGATAGCACAGGTGTGTGAAACATTTTATGGTTTATGGTAGAAAAATTAGGTGTTGGTGAAACATTTTATGCTTTATGGCAGAAAAATTAGGTGTTCAGCTTTCTTTCCTATTATTTTGTCAGGGTTTGAAAATTTGTGGGTGAATTCCATTCTTTAGAACATTTCTATATTGGATTTTTTTATTAATTGATAGATTTGTTATGATAGAAACAAATTGGAAGGAAAGTTATAGATTTAGAACTTTAATAAAAAAATGATCACCTGAAGTTTAAGGTTAAGAATATGTATTTCCTCCTAAGAGGTCATAGATTCAAATCCAGAGGGGGTAGAGTATGTATACTATACTAAACTTTAGCAATCAAATCACTGCCCTTGTCCCACAAACAAGAAGTCTCATACACTAATTTGATGTCTGGTTTGTCCCACAAACAAGAAGTCTCATACACTAATTTGATGTCTGGTTTGACTGTAAACTTAAAATTAGATTATTATTATTATTTCACAAAGATCTTCTTTATTAACTATGAAAAAATGAAAAAATCAGTCTTTTATTTAAAATTACTAAATGTATTAGTAAAAAAAAAATTGATCATTACATTGTGAATCCTCTAATATTTTCAAAACACACCTCTGAGTATAGGAACAGTTTCTTCATACTTAGAATCTTCCTAATGTATACATATAGAGAAGAATGCAAATCTCAAATAGTTATACTAAAAAGATAAAGTCTTACGTTTAATGTATACATATACAGAAGAATGCAAATCTCAAATAGTTATACTAAAAAGATAAAGACTTACGTTTAATTGTATGCATGTTGACCAAGATTATGAGCCTTCCATGTTATGTAGTGGTTTAAGCCTACTGTTAGAAGACTTGAACCCTGGTAGGGTATTAATAGTGCCCTGTTTTTTCCAATCACGGAAACCCCATTAACAAAATAATCATTATTTTGGCTAAACGAACAACATATCCCAAACAATAAATCAAAAATCAATTCTAAAAGGTACCAATGTTGCTCAAGCTCAAATGTTTCATGCAACTCTGTCTCTCTAACAGCTATAATGTGTCTTCTACAACATTATTACCTTAATGATGTATTCTTCTATAAAATCATGCAACTATTGTTTCAGATCTTGACTTTGTTAATAAAACTGTTTCAAATATATGCGTCCCAAACTCCGTGTAGCAAGGCAATCTACAAAAGAGGTTTTGATCTCTTGAGAGTCCCACAGCAGGCACAGATTGACGAGTATCCCATTTCATAAAGCTAAAGCCTACCTTTATCTGCGTTTACCTTGACGGACAATTCATGAATTAGGGAACTTATGTGCAAGAGATTTCATTTCCTCTTGAATATATCCTTGCAACCATCTCGAGTTTGGGATTATCTTGCTATACAATCTAGCTTCGAAGGCTTGTTTCAGATCCCCCACGTATCTGTCCGGTAGGAGCTTGGCTGGTGAGATATTTATTAAAAGAAAATCACGGGAAATCTGGTGGAATTGCACTATGTTCATAATTGAGAGAATTTAATTGAAGTTCCCTACTTAGTGAATTAGGGATTAGGGTACTTGTGGTTATGTGTGTGCACAGATAATTCATTTCCTCTAGAATATGTAGGAATTGTGACAATAATTAGTTATGGTAATAATATAAATTTACATATTGTAAATGTTTGGTAGTTCTTATAATGGAGGTAGTTTGTACATTAATGTAACCAAAGCAAGTTCTTTAACTGATGTAATGATCTAACCTATGTTGTATATATCCATGAAGTCCAGAAAGGCATTTTGTAATGTTATAAGTTTATCTTGAATAATAAGACATGTTACCCCACAATCTATACTTGTCCAAAGTTTAAAGGCAAGTACACCGTCACCCCAATAAGGTACAATGGAAAATGAAAATGGGTTTGTACCCGCCCTTTACCAATGAAACATCAAACTTGCCTTCTTGAAAGTTGCAAGTTATGATGACAAGAAAATATACAAGAGTCTTGCAAACTTGATAATGCTTTGTCACTCACAATTTTCAAGATAAACACAAGTCAATAAATGAATTAAACCACTGTCCAAATATTTATTACAACATTAATTAATGATGATGACAACAATGGAAACCACTTCAGAAAAGTACTATAACAAGTGAAATTAGTAGTAAAGTGCCTCTTAGAAATGTTTTAATATATTAGTTTTATGTAATCCAATAATAATTATGAAACTCTTAATCTATGATAAATATTAACTTAATAGCGTTGTTTCTAATTAATATAAATATTTATGTAAATAAAAAATATAAATATTTAAATAAAAAATAAGTTATAATTTAAAGATGACTCACAGCCAATGCAATATATTAATTTTATTTTTCTCTAAAAGTTGCAAAAGTTTTTGAAATTTCTATTTTTCTCTTAAAGTTGCATAAGTTTTTGAAATAAAAAATTAATTGAATATTTTCACATATAAAAAACAAATGATTTAAACCACAATGTCCACATGCATTTTAATGAAATTTTTCACCTTAAAAATAGAAATATTTAAATAAGAGTTATAATTTAAAGATGAATCACCACCAATACAATATATTATTTCTATTTTTCTCTTAAAATATCAAAGTTTTTGAAATAAAAGATTAATTGAATATTAAATGATACTTAATATATTCCACATATCCCACATAGTTATTGGACTATAAACTCATATTTGTTAATTCATATTTTTCAAATTCTAATGTTAAATTTTAGAAATTTAAAAATATATGAATTAATATAAAGTTAATAAAATATGACTCAAGTGGAAAAAGCAGTATAAAAACTTTATTTACTTAATAAAAATATAGAAAAAAAATAAAAATAAAATGGACCTAGCAATGCTCAAAACCCAATCACCTAAAATCTAAACCCAATCTGACCCGTATTTGAATCGATTCATTTGTTCTTGAAAGGTTTATGAGAGACCAAAAAATCCAGAAAAGTTTCTCAAAGGAAACCAAATCTCCTTTATTTTTCTCCTATGAAACGGAAGAAAACCGAATTATGGGTTACCCGTGTTCCAACAATGGGTAACCCACAACATAATGGAACGTACAAACACTCTTCCCAATGACCACTGGGTTACCCGTGTTCCAACAATGGGTAACCCACAACATAATGGAACGTACAAACACTCTTCCCAATGACCACTGTGAGGAGGTAAGCACGTCTCTTCCCAATTATTTATTTAATTTCCTTGGGTACTAACTATGACAAGTACTTTATTTAATTTCCTTACTTATTAACTGTCACAAGTACCCATAGCAGAGATAGAGTACGTGTCAATTTTAAGTATTTTTTTATTAATATTTTTATTGTAAATGTCACGTCCAATCATGGAAAATTAGTCACATCAATGGTTTCCACCAATCAAAAATTATTAATAACGATTTTAAAAAATTGAAAATTATTTTTTTATTTTGCAAAAATTCAATTTAATACTAAATTTATCTGCAACTTTATAAAAACTTTTGAAATCTTAAGAAAATTGACTTAAGTCAATCGACTTTGACTTGCAATCGATTGCAATATATCTTGCCGGAGGCAGGTATAATAAAGCAATAAGACACTACTTCAATATCCAATTATTATAGTTTGCTTAGTACAAATGCCCAATGGTTTTATGGATGATTTTAAGGTTGTTAGGGGCTGCAATAGTTGCTGTAACAACAACTATGACAGCAGTAACAACTTCAGAAGTTGCACTTTAGAAATGCAATTAAACACACACTTTAACACTTATTGATAGTACTTTACCTTATACAAATTTTGGGATGACTTAGTACGCTGATATAAGCTGCAAAATGATGGCTGTAGCAGTGATTATGACAACACCAAATTAGCTGTTAGTATTTCTAGACTAGGTTAGCAAGTTAGTAGAGTATCAAGTGAAAGAGTTTGAGTTGAGTCTTGTCAAAAAGTAAGAGAAGATGACTAGTGCCTTTAAGGGTAATGGAGTCAAGGAGGGCGCCTTCTTCTAAGGCTACAAATTAATGATGATGCACAAAAGTCTAAGAGGGAAAAAGTGTAGGAGAAGTAGTAACTTAAGTCCTCCTAGACTTTGACCTTAAGAGACAAAATGCTAGGGTGTAAGCAAATCTAGGTCCTAGCGCCTTGCTCTCCTTATCCTTTTTATGGAGTAAAACTTATGCAACAATAACCAAGTACAAAACCCTTAGAGTACTAGCAATTTAGGGCTCTAGGGTTTTACTAGTTACTAGATCAATTTAGTGAAAAACTTGGCAAATAAAAAAGTAAGAAAGTAGCAATTTATGTTTCTTACTTCAAACATTAAATACACCATGCAATTTCATAATCTTGTATGAGCAAATCAACCATACAATAAACCATTCAATAGATGACAAAATGCAGATTTCACTTACTTGCACCAAGAATAATCATGAAAATACCATGCAAGATCACCACAAACTTCCAAAAATTAATCCAAGTTGCAAAAATAAGCCTTAGACAAGAGTGGCGCTTCACAATTTCAGCCCAATAACCCTAATAGGGTGCAAATTTCAGACCTCTTGTCTCCAAGGACAAGTTGTTATGAAAATGAATGTCACTTTCTGCTTATTTATACAAAATTTAACCTAAAATTAATTTTAGTTCATAATTATTGGGCCGACTTGGCCATTTTTTTACACATTAAATATGGACAAAGCCGGATTTTGAGAAGAAATTTATGATATATACTAATGCCACAGAGGAAGCAGTTTCTGCTATCCTCATGCAAAATGATGACCAAGGTAACGAAAAACCAATGGCTTACATGAGTCAAATCTTGTTTGATTATGATTTTAAATATTCTTTTATTGAAAAACATGCTTTCGCTCTTGTTAAAGCTGTTGAAAAATTTCGCCACTTCATCTTAGATAAGCATACGTTGGTAAAAGTCCCTTTATCCACTGTCAAGTTTTTGCTCTCATAGACTTATCTTTCAGGGAAGCTTGCACATTGGCCTAGCAAGATCCAGGAACATGATTTAACTATCGTGACTTCTACCACTATCAAAGAACGTGACTTATCCCTTCACTTAGCTCAACATGCTGAAACTAGTGAAGAAATTGATGAACATGATAGTTCTCTATCAACATTGTTCTACATTGATAATCAAATCCTTCCTGTGTCTGAACATCCTTGGCATAAGAATTTGGTTTACTATTTGCAAAATCAAATATGTCCAGATAACTTAGACACTCATCAAAGAAGAAGGTTCCGTCTCGAATCTGCTAGATATGTCATTATAGGAGACTTCTTGTTTAGAAGATCTGTTGATGGTATGTTGCTTCGCTATGTAAACAATGAGGAAGCACATAAACTGTTGCAAGAAACTCATGGTTCTTCAAATTATTTTATTCACACAGGAGGTCATTTTTCTGCTAAAACCATTGCTTTTAAGATTATCAGAAAATAATACTACTGGCCTTCAATTTTTCGTGATTCTCATGTTTTTTCGAGATCTTGTGACAAGTGCCAGAAATTTGTTGGGAAAGAACACCTTTCAGCCATGCCGTTACAACCTATCCTCCCAGACTTTCCTTTTTCGAAGTGGGGATTCGACTTTATTGGCCCTATTAATCCTCCATCTTCAACAGTACAAGTCTTTATCTTGACAGCCACAGACTATTTTACAAAATGGGCTGAAGTT
>JASDQU010102898.1:246933-274384 GCA_032191745.1 Picea mariana | reverse complement strand
ATACAGTGCGTGGCTATCTTTGAAACAAAAGACTTCCCTGGGTTGATAATTTATGTTTCACTTGGTTGTTTGAAATTAATTAAGCAATTATAGTGACCAACAGTGACCTTGCGAGTCGTGAATCAAAGGCCCTCCAATATTCTTCACAAATCGCCGATACCCGAGATCACGAAATGGGTATAGCTTCCTTCTGTCAGCGTCCTCTACGCATGACCGTCGGCTAGGCTAAACTCTAGCTCCTCTCGCTATTCACCGCTTAATGAGGTCAATGGTTGAACTCTCGCTCCTCCCTTATGCGATCCTCCGAGACTTGAAAGTCAATGAAGGTTGACATTCCCTTCGCACTACTCGCAACTCGCCCCTTCGCGAGTTGTAGCGTTAAATCTTGGCACCTTCCCTTCACGAACCCTCGAGAGGCGATATTTACTTTTCCCTCTCGCGTTCTCGCTACTCGTGACTTCGTAAGTCCAAGTGTTGAGCTTTCATGCCCTTCTCCCGTGAATCCCTGAGACACGAGGAGTCAACGGAGCATTGACTCCCTTCTCTAGGCGATGCGGGTCCACCCGTCAATCATGCGGGCCCCACCTTGAAGTGTTGCCATGTGTTCTCTCGTGCTTGGCTCTCGGCACTTCACTACTCGCGACTTGGAGCACCCAACCTTTGGGCTCTTACCTCGCGAACCTCCGAGGTAGCGAGATCCCTAGATCGCTGCCACCTGTCCTCCTCGGTTGGACAGTCCTGATCCTCTCGTGGCTTCGCCACTCGTGACTTGGAGCATCCAAGCTTTGGGTTCTTACCTTGCGAACCTTCAAGGTAGCGAGATCCCTGGATCACTGCCACCTGTCCTTCTCGGATGGACGGCTCGGATCCTCTCGTGGCTTCGCCACTCGCGACTTGGAGCATCCAAACTTTGGGTTCTTACCTCGTGAACCTTCGAGGTAGCGAGATCCCTGGATCGCTGCCACCTGTCCTCCTCGGATGGATGGCTCGGATCCTCACGTGGCTTCGCCACTCGCGACTTGGAGCATCCAAACTTTGGGTTCTTACCTCGTGAACCTCCGAGGTAGCGAGATCCTTGGATCGCTGCCACCTGTCCTCCTTGGATGGACGGCTCGGATCCTCTCGTGGCTTCACCACTTGCGACTTGGAGCATCCAAAATTTGGGTTCTTACCTCGTGAACCTCCGAGGTAGCGAGATCCCTGGATCGCTGCCACCTTTCCTCCTCGGATGGACGACTCAGATCCTCTTGTGGCTTCACCACTCATGACTTGGAGCATCCAAACTTTGGGCTCTTANTGGGTTCTTACCTCGTGAACCTCCGAGGTAGCGAGATCCTTGGATCGCTGCCACCTGTCCTCCTTGGATGGACGGCTCGGATCCTCTCGTGGCTTCACCACTTGCGACTTGGAGCATCCAAACTTTGGGTTCTTACCTCGTGAACCTCCGAGGTAGCGAGATCCCTGGATCGCTGCCACCTTTCCTCCTCGGATGGACGACTCAGATCCTCTTGTGGCTTCACCACTCATGACTTGGAGCATCCAAACTTTGGGCTCTTACCTCGCGAACCTCCGAGGTAGCAAGATCCCTGGATCTCTGCCAGCTGTCCTCCTCGGATGGACGGCTCGGATTCTCTCGTGGATTCGCCACTTGCAGCTTGGAGCATCAAAACTTTGGGCTCTTACCTCGCGAGCCTCCGAGGTAGCGAGATCCCTGGATCTCTACCACTTGTCCTCCTCGGATGGACGGCTCAGATCCTCTTTGTCCCTATTCACGAGGGATTAACCCTCATTTATCTCCCTATATATCTAACGACTATCGGGTTTCCTAGATAAGATCTGACAGTCTAGATCAGTCCCAATGTCGTGCCCTTTCCCATTTCTCTTTGGACGTGGACAAACCAACGGTCCAGATGTTCTCATGGAGTCTGGGGCTCTACGATTTGGATTTCCTCGCTATTCACGACGATAGAGGAAAAATGGGTTAAGGAAAATTATGCCCTCATTCATTCCTTCGTTTTAACGATCGTGAATGACTGCAGATTCCCCGATAGGATCTCATCCATTGATCAATACTTATCCTTACGCTGTTACTTCGGGATTTCAAGAGGGTCATTCATCTTCGCACAGGGTGGTTAAGACTTGCACATTCATGCCCTTTTTCCAGGTTCCTGGTAAACCTCTCTAAGGAGGGCGATCTCTGTGAAGAGGTCTATCCCGGGGCATTCTTGGATACAGATAAGGGAAGACAAATTCCCGAGAACGGGCTAGAGATCTGACTTGGTTCAACTTATGCATAACTAGATTCATTTATCAATCATAAGCCATGCGTGATTTTTCTGTTATAGGCATATACAACTACTAGTATTGATTAAAATACCACACAGACCTTCTTATAATGAAAACATTCACAGTTTCACAGCTTATGAGCATAATTATCAGAATACATATATTTCCAGATGCCAGAGGTAAAACACTTATCAGAAATAACTTCAGAAGTGGGTGCAACTACTGAGAGGGGTGCTCGTTTCCACCCAACCGTAGGCATAGCGAATCCCAGCGGATTTACCACTAGCCACCCCCGAGCTGAAACCACGATGCTCTGAGACTGCGTCTCTCCATCTACTAGTGACTAGGAGTGAAGGTTGTAATCCTTCCTCTCTGCTATCACTCACTCTGCGTAATCCCGAGTTCCCCTCGCGTCTGCCCCTTCAATCGTCTCTGCCATACGCCTTATCCTCTCGCGAGGTTGCATGTGGCACGATTACCCTTGCGCCGATCAGGCCTGACGACTCTACGGATGGGCGGTTCACCATCCCATCCCTCATCAAGCCATCCGCCTACCAGCCTGCGAGGCATTGAATTTCAGGGCCAGCGAGCTGCTTTTGGTTCTCCGGGCTAGTAGAGTCCAAATACGGTATTTAATTCTTGGTGGAAGTTAACGCTACCTTTTCAGGTGCCCTCCACCGCCATCATGGTCTCTTTTTCTACACATCCCCTCATCAGCAGTCCTGCAATAAATTTAGAATGTTATTCACATTCATTGACCTCTTCTCAAGGTCCATTTACATCACATATTCTCATTTATGAACTTGCCATAGTTCTTGGCCAGTCTAGTTATATTTACAAGCTGGGGAAAACAGGGTGTTACAATTCCCTCCCCTTTAAAAAGGAACATCGTCCTCGATGTTCTTATCTACTAACATGAATTGAATGTACAGAAGTAAACAAAATCGGATATGCCTGTTTCATGGCATCTTCCATCTCCCATGTAGCCTCATCTGGGCCAAAATGTTTCCACTGCACCTTGACCTGTGCAATGGTCCTGTTCCGGACCCGGGTTTCCTTTCTGTCCAATATGCTTTGGGGTTCTGGTAGAAATTCTCCCTCCGGTTCCACCTGGATCATAGACCAGTCAATTACACGATTAGCATCATGTACATATTTATTCAATAATGAAACATGGAAAACTTTATGTGCTTTTACTGTGGGAGGAAGTGCTAGCTGATAGGCTACAGGTCCCACTCTGTCTAGGACCTCAAAGGGTCCACAATACCGGGGTGCCAATTTGGCACAAGCCCCCATTTTCAGGGAACTCCTTCTGGGCTTGATTCTGAGATATACATGGTCTCCCATTTTGAACTCTCTTGGAGTTGTCTTTTGATCAGCATAACTTTTCTGTTGGCTTTGAGCGGCCTTCAGATTTTGTTTTATCTGAGTCACTTGCTGTTCCATTTCTTTCAACATATCAGGTCCAATAGAAATCCTATTTACAGGATTACTCCAGCTGACTGGGGTATTACACTGTCTACCATAGAGGACCTCGAAGGGACTCATTGTTAAGGATACTTGGTAGCCGTTGTTGTAGGCAAATTCTACCAATGGCAGGTAGTCTTCCCATTTTCTAGGTTGATGCATCACATGCATCCTTAACATATCTTCTAATATCTGATTTACTCTCTCTATATGTCCATTGGTTTGAGGGTGATAGGCGGTACTAAACAACAATTTGGTTTCTAAACCCACCATCAGTGATTTCCAGAATTTGGAAGTGAATTTTGTGTCTCTGTCAGATATTATCTCTCTCGGCATGCCGTGCAGTCGGAACACCTCTTTCATGAATACCTGTTCGATATCTATCACCTTGCAGGTCGATTTGACGGGGATGAAATGAGCAGACTTGCTCAGTTTATCCACCACCACCATAATGGAATCATTCTGTTTGGTTGAAGTTGGTAATCCAGTGATAAAATCCATGGAGATGGTTTCCCATTTCCATTCTGGGATGGGTAAAGGATGTAATAGTCCTGTTGGGTGTCGATGTTCTGCTTTAACCTGTTGGCATTCTATGCATTGGGCCAAATATTTGGCTACGTCCTTCTTCAATCCCGACCAATAAAATTGTTTCCGGGTGGCAGTAATCATTTTCTGGTATCTTGGGTGACCAGTGTAGGGTCTTTTATGTAGTTCATCCATGATGAACCTATTCAAGTCGTCACAATTGGAAATGTACAGTCTATCTCTGTAGGTGAGAAGACCTCCCTCGGTCATTTGATAGCCTTCATATTTTACTCCAGTGGGTTCTTGCTGTAGGTACAGGGTCACATTTCGAACGAAGGGATCGATTTCTTGTGCCTTTTTGATTCTGTCCTTGACATCTGTCTCACAGGTACTCACCGCTACCAGGTGAATTGTTCTCGTGCTTATGCTAAGGGCATCGGCCACCCTATTCTCCTTCCCTTTAATGTGTTTGATTTCAAAGTCAAATTTACTAAAGAGGGCCATCCATCTAGCTTGTCTAGCATTGAGCTTGGGTTGATCAAACAAATACCGTAATCCACAGTGATCTGTCATAAGCACAAATTTTCTTCCCAGGAGGTAATGCCTCCACATTTTTAAGGCATGCACTATGGCAGCCAATTCTAGATCATGAGTCACATAGTTGACCTCATGTTCATTCAATTTTTGGGATTCATAGCAGATCACCTTTCCTTCCTGCATAAGGACTCCTCCGAGCCCTTCTTTACAGGTATCCGTGCACACAAGGAAGTCAGCTTCTGGGTCAACGATTTTCAACACGGGTGCATGGGTTAGTAGATATTTCAAGGTTTGAAATCTTTCTTCACATTGCTGTGTCCACAGAAATGTTGTTCCCTTCTTCCGGAGGGCAGTGATTGGACAACCAATCTTGGAGAAATATTTTATAAATCTTCTATAGTATCCCGCCAATCCCATAAAGGATCTGATGTCTGAGACATCCTTTGGAGTAGGCCATTCCATGATAGACCTGATCTTGTCAGGATCTACTGCTACCCTTTCCTTGGACAGAACATGTCCCAAGTAGTGTATTTTCTTCTGGAAGAAGTCACACTTACTGAATTTAGCATAGAGCTGATGCTCTCTTAGCACTTGCAGCACAAGTCTAAGATGCTCTTCATGTTCTTCTCTATTATTAGAGTAGATTAAGATATCATCAATAAAAACTAGTACAAATTTATCTAGAAATTTACTGATTACATTGTTCATTAAGCACATGAAAGTAGCAGGGGCGTTGGTTAACCCAAATGGTACTACCACAAACTCATAATGACCATACCGTGTCCAGAAAGCGATCTTATGGATGTCTTCACCCTTGATTCGGACTTGATTGTATCCTAACCTCAAGTCAATCTTTGAGAAAACAGACGCACCTCCCAACTGATCGAATAGATCATCGATCCTGGGCAAGGGGTATTTGTTCTTTATGGTTACTTTATTAAGTTGTCTGTAATCTATACAAAGTCTAAGGGTGCCATCCTTCTTTTTCACAAATAGGACCGGTGCTCCCCAGGGGGACACGCTGGGTCGAATATAACCCTTATCCATTATTTCTTTCAATTGCAACTTGAGTTCTACTAACTCAGGTGTGCTCATCCGGTAGGGTGTTCTAGACACCGGCATCGCTCCTGGTGCAAGTTCTATCGAGAAGTCAATGTCTCTTCTCGGAGGTAGACCCGATATTTCCTCTGGAAACACATCTCGGTATTCTCTCAGGATAGGGTGATCTTCAGGGCTTGGATCTGCACCTTCGGTTGTTTTCAACACCTGTACTGCATATAGGGGACATCCCTTTCGAAAATACTTCCTCATTTGTAATGGTGATATTTGTCTCACTGAGACCGATTTTCAGATCCCTTGAAGGGTTATCCTTTTTCCTTCTTCGCTCACACATTCTAAGGTTTTATAGTAACAGTCCAGTTTGGATTTATGGGTGGCCAACCAGTCCATACCAATCAACAGATCGTATAATCCCAGGGGTAATGCATTAAGGGTTGCTTGGGTGGGGAATTCACCCAACATTATTTGGTAAGTTGGTACGGCCTCTACCACCTTTCTTTTGGTGCCAATGGCTAACTGTACCAACCATGGTTTAGTTCGTTTCTGTGGCAGTAGTTTACACTTATCAATGGCTCTAGGGGATATGTAACTCAAATTTCAACCAGGGTCAATTAAAACAGACACCAGATGGTTGAAAATCATACCTTCTATTTCTACCACTGAAGCTTGGTGGTCAGCTTGGTTATTATCCAAGGCTGCATATATCTGTGGCACACTCCTTGCCACATCATTGACCGTGGTAGCTTCCTGCATGTTATAAATTTTTCGATTGTTCTGTTGTCGGAGTGTACAGTCTCTTCGAAGATGCTCTCCTCCGCAATCCCAACATTCCAAAGGTTTTCTCTTTGGATTATCAGTCTTTACTGGTATAGGTCCAGAATTTTTATTTCCGTCCGCTGAGGGAAAGTTCTGCTGTAGTACACTCCGGGTTGGAAAGTTCATTATGTGGTTCTTCTTGTAGTTTTTCAATCTCGAGGATTTGCTCCCTTTCTTCTGAAATTTCGAGTCACTCTTTTGTTTCCAGTCTCCACGAGACTCTGCCCAATGTCCATATTGTTCATGACAATATGTTGCCTTTCTTATAGTGTCTTCTAGGGTCTTTGGCTCGTCAAATTCAATTCGGTTCCGGTATTCCTTGGGTAGCCCACTGATGAAGCGTTGTGCCTTCGTCTTCTCTGCCTTGATGTAGGGTACATATCTCAGTAAGTCAAGGAATTTGTTGACATACTCCTCCATAGTAAGTTGTCCCAGTTTGAGTTCATATAACTCTTTAGCCTTCTTGTCAAAATACCTTTCCGAGAAATACTTCTTCTGGAAGTACTTCTCGAACCGTTTCCAAGACAGGTCTTCCTCGCAGACCCCTTTCATATTCTTAAGGTCTTCCCACCAAATGGAAGCCTTTCCGTTCAGGTTGAAAGTGGCCACTCAGGCCTTCAAGTTCTTTGAAAAATCATGGACTCTGAAATATTTCTTCAGCCCAAGTAGCCAGGCCTCGACTTCCTCTCCCTTCTTTATTTCACCGTCAAAGGAGGGAGGTTTGGCCTTCCTAAATTCTTCAAATTTATGACTCTTGGAAGTCTTTTTCTTCTTCTGTTTCTTTTGAGAATAGGAACTGGTCCTGCTGCTGGAAGAGCCTTCTGAATCACCAGCTTCCTTCTCAGTGGAATTTTCTAGTACTGGGCCTTTACCTCTGGGGTGGACCTTTCTGGATGTGCTTCTCTCAGTGTGGCCACTGACACGACCATGATTCTGCATCTCAGGTTCATGCTGCATTTGTCGCTGTAGGTCGGATAAGCTCCGCAGTAGAACTACATTAATTTCGGTTTGCTTTTCTTGTTCTTTCATCATCCTTTCATTATCGGCCTTGCATCTTTGCAATTCGACCAAGAGACTCCTCACAGTCTCAGCTAGGCCTGGAGGGGTTCCTATTTCTCTTCTTTCGTCAGACTCTTCATCTCTGTTGTGGGAGCTTTCTCCCACCTCTTGGTGAGTCACCATTCTCTACGTTTGTAGATTCCCGCGGTTGATCGTCCTCTTGAGTGAAAAGACAAACGTTGGCTGTTAGTCAAGAGTTTAAATTCATTTTTTTCATAAATGGCGCATAAATTCATAACTTCTTTCACTTGCATACACAGTCGGATTCTCATCTTCCCAGTTTAATCCTGGACAAGAGAGTTAAGTCACGGGATTACTCCTCATAGGAGTGTTTTGAACGAGGTTTATGCGCGACTCGTGCATGAGCCCAATCAGGCCGAGTGTTGTAAGCATGCTCTGATACCAATTTGTAACAGACCCACTATCTAAATAATAAAAATTTTTGTTCTTCCTCAAGGAACAGAATCCCAAAGTCCTACGGGGGTCTAGTGCGGGCTAGTCCTTCCCTGTTCACCTCCCTGTGATCGTGGGTTAGGACCACAGGCCAAACAAACCAGGCGCCTTTCACAACTCGCGACCTCACGAGTCATGAATCAAAGGCCCTCCAATCTTCTTCACAAATCGTTGATACCCAAGATCACGAAATGGGTATAGCTTCCTTCTGTCAGCATCCTCTACGCATGACCGCCGGCTAGGCTAAACTCTAGCTTCTCTCACTATTCACCACTTAATGAGGTCAATGGTTGAACTCTCGCTCCTCCCTTATGTGATCCTCCGAGACTTAAAAGTCAACGAAGGTTGACCTTCCCTTCGCACTACTCGCAACTCGCCCCTTCGCGAATTGTAGCGTTAAATCTTGGCACCTTCCCTTCACGAACCCTCGAGAGGTGATATTTACTTTTCCCTCTCGTGTTCTCGCTATTCGTGACTTCGTAAGTCCAAGTGTTGAGCTTTCATGCCCTTCTCCCACGAATCCCCGAGACACGAGGAGTCAACGGAGCATTGACTCCCTTCTCTAGGTGATGTGGGTCCACCCGTCAATCACGCGGGCCCCAACTTGAAGTGTTTCCATGTGTTCTCTCATGCTTGGCTCTCGGCACTTCGCTACTCGCGACTTGGAGCACCCAACCTTTGGGCTCTTACCTCGCGAACCTCCGAGGTAGCGAGATCCCTGGATCGCTGCCACCTGTCCTCCTCGGTTGGACAGTCTTGATCCTCTCGTGGCTTCGCCACTCGCGACTTGGAGCATCCAAGATTTGGGTTCTTACCTTGCGAACCTCCAAGGTAGCGAGATCCTTGGATCACTGCCACCTGTCCTTCTCGGATGGACAGCTCGGATCCTCTCGTGGCTTCGCCACTCGCGACTTGGAGCATCCAAACTTTGGGTTCTTACCTCGCGAACCTCCGAGGTAGCGAGATCCCTGGATCGCTGCCACCTGTCCTCCTCGGATGGACGGCTCGGATCCTCTCGTGGCTTCGCCACTCGTGACTTGGAGCATCCAAACTTTGGGTTCTTACCTCGCGAACCTCCGAGGTAGTGAGATCCCTGAATTGCTGCCACCTGTCCTCCTCGGATGGACGACTCGGATCCTCTCGTGGCTTCGCCACTCGCGACTTGGAGCATCCAAACTTTGGGTTCTTACCTCGCGAACCTCCGAGGTAGCGAGATCCCTGGATCACTGCCAGCTGTCCTCCTCGGATGGATGGCTCGGATCCTCTCGTGGCTTTGCCACTCGCGACTTGGAGCATCCAAACTTTGGGCTCTTACCTCGCGAACCTCCGAGGTAGCGAGATCCCTGGATCTCTGCCACTTGTCCTCCTCAGATGGACGGCTCGAATTCTCTTGTGGCTTCACCACTCGCGGCTTGGAGCATCCAACNGAGGTAGCGAGATCCCTGGATCTCTGCCACTTGTCCTCCTCAGATGGACGGCTCGAATTCTCTTGTGGCTTCACCACTCGCGGCTTGGAGCATCCAAACTTTGGGCTCTTACCTCGCGAACCTCCAAGGTAGCGATATCCCTGGATCTCTGCCACCTGTCCTCCTCGGATGGACGGCTCAGATCCTCTTTGTCCCTATTCACGAGGGCTTAACCCTCGTTTATCTCCCTATAGATCTAACAACTGTCGGGTTTCCTAGCTAAGATCTGACGGTCCAGATCAGTCTCGATGTCGCGCCCTTTCCCACTGCTCTTTGGACGTGGAAAAGCCAACGGTCCAGATGTTCTCATGGAGTCTGGGGCTCTACGATTCAGATTTCCTCACTATTCACGACGATAGAGGAAAAAGGGGTTAAGGCAAATTACGCCCTCATTCATTCCTTATTTTTAACGGTCGTGAATGACCGCAGATTCCCGACAGGATCTCATCCATTGATCAATACTTATCCTTACGCTGCTACTTCGGGATTTCAAGAGGGTCATTCCTCTTCGCACAGGGTGGTTAAGACTTGCACATTCATGCCCTTTTTCCAGGTTCTTGGTAAACCTCTCTAAGTAGGGAGATCTCTGTGAAGAGGTCTATCCCGGGGCATTCTTGGATACAGATAAAGGAAGACAAATTCCCGAGAATGGGCTGGAGATCTGACTTGGTTCAACTTATGCATAACTAGATTCATTTATCAATCATAAGCCATGCGTGATTTTTCTGTTATAGGCATATACAACTACTAGTATTGATTAAAATACCACACAGACCTTCTTATAATGAAAACATTCACAGTTTCATAGCTTATGAGCATAATTATCAGAATACATATATTTCCAGATGCCAGAGGAAAAACACTTATCAGAAATAACTTCAGAAGTGGGTGCAACTACTGAGAGGGGTGCTCGTTTCCACCCAACCGTAGGCGTAGTGACTCCCAGCAGATTTACCACTAGCCACCCCCGAGCTGAGACCACGATGCTCTGAGACTGCGTCTCTCCATCTACCAGTGAATAGGAGTGAAGGTTGCAATCCTTCCTCTCTGCTATCACTCACTCTGCGTAATCCCGAGTTCCCCTCGCATCCGCCCCTTCAATCATCTCTGTCATACGCCTTATCCTCTCACGAGGTTGCATGTGGCACGATTACCCTCGCGTCGATCAGGCATGACGGCTCTACGGATGGGCAGTTCACCATCCCATCCCTCATCAAGCCATCTTCCTACCAGCCTGCGAGGCATTGAATTTCAGGGCCAACGAGCCGCTTTTGGTTCTCCGGGCCAGTGGAGTCCAAATACGGTATTTAATTCTCGATGGAAGTTAACGCTACCTTTTCAGGTGCCCTCCACCACCATCGTGGTCTCTTTTTCTGCACATCCCCTCATCAATAGTCCTGCAATAAATTCAGAATGTTATTCACATTCATTGACCTCTTCTCAAGGTCCATTTACATCACATATTCTCATTTATGAGCTTGCCATAGTTCTTGGCCAGTCCAGTTATATTTACAAGCTGAGGGAAACAGGGTGTTACAACAGCTCAGATCATATCGCGATTTTGACGTTCTTGTGGTTATGTTTCTTGCCTCTCCAAGTCGCGATTCGCGAAACTCCGAAATGGAGTCGGATCAACGGTCCATATCACACCTTGATCTGATGGTTGCGATTAAATCACRATTTCACATATCGCAATTTCAACATTCCTGTGGTTAATATTCTTTGACATCTCCAAATCTCGATCTGCGAAACTCCGAATTGRAGTCGGATCGACGGTACAGATCACACCTTGATCTGATGGTTGCGATTAAATCACGATTTCGCATATTGCGATTTCGAGAGACAAGATGTTGGATCATTTCATACTTTTGACTTTCCACTTAGCGAAATGCTGATCTATGTCCACGTGTCATGCCYGAAGATGGACGGTCCTCCTTCTTTCAGGATTTTGTATGCCCGTTTCTCCTTGCACTTTAATGAATGTGTAGGTTCTTCATGATCCAACGATGGTTGAGTCTGGCGCTCAGATCTGACACCTGAGATCTGTCCTCCTCTTCTGCCTGTTCTTCTTGTCTACTAACAGATCTGACGGTCCTCCTTCTTTGAGGAATTTTGAATGGAATCCAACGTTCAGAAATGATTCTCCTCCCGAGCTTACTTTGTTCCGCTTACTCTGATCTTGCCATCGATAATTTTCCAACAATCCTCTGCACTATCTCTTTTGAGCTTATTCGAATCTTCTCTGCAGCTTCTTCTCATAATGACCATCTATTACATACTTTCTGTACTCATGCCATCTTCATTGTTGTACTTGCCATCAATGACAAGCATACAAGCATGCGCTGTCTGTTAAATATTTTCCAACATTCTCCCCCTTTGGCATTGATGGCAACCACTGTAACTTTCCTGTAGCATCCTTGACATCACATCCTGAAATAAATTACCACACTTTCTCCCCCTTTGACATCAATGTCAAAGAAGAAACACACTCCCCCTGAGCTGTTGCAGTACATACTACCCCTGTCAACTAGAAGCATCTTAGAAATACACCAGATATGCAATAAGTATTCCCCCTGACTAGGTGAACAAATTAGACAAAATAAATTATAACCCACAACTTTTGATGAAGATATCCAAAAGGGGTTGCCGCTAATGGTTTTGTAAATATATCTGCAATCTGTTCTGTAGAAGGTATATAATTCAGCTGAACAATTTTGTTTGTAACTTGTTCTCTGAGAAAATGGTACTTTATTGGAATATGCTTAGGCTTGGAATGAAGAACAAGATTTTTAAAGACACTAATAGCATTGGTGTTATCACAGTGAATTGGAATGGGTTCAGTGTAACTCACCTTCAAATCTGCAAGAGTTTGAATCATCCACAAAATTTGTGTGCAACAAGTAGCAACAACAATGTATTCTGCTTCTGTAGTTGACAATGAAATGGATCCTTGTTTTTTGCTAAGCCATGCTACTAATGAGCCACCTAGGAAGAATGCTCCTCCACTGATGCTTTTTCTCTCATCAACACAGTTTGCCCAATCTGCATCTGAATAAGAAGTTAACTGGAAATTCTAATTTCTGGGATACCACAGAACATAAGTCATTGTTCCCTTCAAGTATTTGAATATCCTTTTGACAACTACCAAATGACTTTGTTTAGGAGCAAACTGATAATGACCTACCATTCCAACAACCTGCATTATATCAGGACGTGATGCTGTGATGTACATAAGATTTCCTATCATAGAGCGATATGTCCTTTGATCAACATCCGGTGAAACATCATTCTTACTGAGCTTGCAACCAACCACCATAGGTGTNTATCAGGACGGGATGCTGTGATGTACATAAGATTGCCTATCATAGAGCGATATGTCCTTTGATCAACATCCGGTGAAACATCATTCTTACTGAGCTTGCAACCAACCACCATAGGTGTGCTAACTGGTGAGGAATCTTCCATCTGAAATTTCTTCAACATCTCTTTCAAATATTTTTCTTGAGAAATAAATATTCCTGCAGAACTTTGTTTTACTTGTAAGCCAAGAAAATATGATAGCTCTCCTATCATGGACATTTCAAATTCTGTTTGCATAGAGTTAGCAAACCACTGGACAGATGATTCATTAGTACAACAAAAAATAATATCATCTACATAAGCCAAACCAACTAGTAAATTATCACCTTCAGACTTAATGTAAAGCTTACTTTCAACAGTACCTTTCTTGAACCCTTTTTCTTGTAAAAATTTGTCCAATCTATAATACCAAGCTCGTGGTGCTTGTTTTAGTCCATATAAGACCTTCTTCAGCTTACAAACATAACTAGGATTATCTGTCAATGAGAATCCTTCAGGTTTCTCCATATATACTTCTTCCTCTAGATCTCCATTAAGAAATGCTGACTTAACATCCATCTGATAAACTTTAAAGTTTTTATGACATGAATAGGCAAGAAACATTCTGATGGCTTCCAATCTTGCCACTAGTGCAAAGGTTTCATCAAAGTCTCGACCTTCAACTTGTGCATACCCTTTACAGACCAGTCTGGCTTTATTTCTAACAACTTTCCCCTTTTCATTCATTTTATTCTTGAACACCCATTTGGAACCTATTACATTCTTATCTTCAGGTCTAGGGACAAGCTCCCAAGTATTGTTCTTTTCAATTTGATCAAGCTCTTCATTCATTGCTATAATCCAATTATCATCCTAGCTAGCTTTCTCAAAAATTTTATGTTCAGTCATAGATAAAAAGGCAACATGAGATTGTTCTGAGTCTTTAATCAATTTCCTTCTTGTCTGAATTCCTTTATTTATATCTCCAATTATTTGATTTTCAGGATGATTCTTTCTAATAATTATGAGAGGTGATTTTGCTTCTTTCTGCTGATTTGTATCAGTCTGAGTATTCGTATCTTCATCTGATTCAGATTCTTCCTATTCTGATCCTTGGACTTGTTCATCTTCATCTTCAACTATATCTTCTATTCTTGGTTCAACACTGCTTACATTTCTGACTGAGATTTCTTCATCAACTTTTATGTCTATACAATCAACTAGTTTATGCAGTCTCTTATTGTAGCATCTGTACCCTTTACTATTTGTAGCATAACCCAAGAAGATACCTTAATCATCCCTATCATCATATTTGCCAATATTTTCATCATTGTTCTTGATATAACATTTACTCCCGAAGACTTTAAAATGCTTGATTGAAGTAGGTCTTCCAAACCATAGTTCATAAGGAGTCTTATCACTGTGTGGCCTGAGATGAGCTTTGTTAAGGATATGAACAACTGTATGAATTGCTTCCACCCAATATGTCTGAGGTATGTTCCTTTCATTCATCATTGATCTTTCCATTTGCTGTACTGACCTATTTTGCCTCTCAACAACTCCATTTTGCTATGGAGTCCTTGGAATTATGTACTCTCTTTTGATCCCATGTTTATCACAGAACTCTTTGAAGTTCCCTAAACTAAACTCTCCTCCTCTATCAGACCTCACCGCCTTTAATCTTTTTCCTGTTTCATTCTCAGTCAGAGCCTTAAACACTTTGAATTTTTCAAATGCTTCAGATTTTTCCTTTAAAAAGGCAACCCAAGTTAGTCTAGAATAGTCATCAATAATTAACATAAAGTAATTTTGTTTTCCTGTACCTTCTTTCCTTTATGGTCCACATAGATCCATATATACTAACTGGAGAGGTTTTTCTGTTGAAGGAAAGTTTTTAGATTTGAACTGAGTGCGAGTAAGTTTTCCTATCTGACATGGTTTACAAATAGAGTCATATGGATTTGATATCTTCGGAAGATCTTTTACTGCCCCATTGTTTCTAAGTTTGATTATGTGATCAAAATTTAGGTGACCAAGTCTCCTATGCCATAGCCAACTTTCATCATATTTGCTTAAGTGGCATTCTTCTTTTTCTTCTTTTAATACATAGACATTGTTTTTTGTTCTTATACCTTTTGCAACTAGCTGTCCTGAATCCACAGATTTTATTCTACAATATTTAAAGGTAAAAACAACT
This sequence comes from Picea mariana, assembly GCA_032191745.1. NCBI lineage: Eukaryota > Viridiplantae > Streptophyta > Pinopsida > Pinales > Pinaceae > Picea > Picea mariana. The sequence continues at coordinate 259,180 of JASDQU010102898.1, read as the reverse complement.
TCACACCCTCGGTCACAGACTTGACTGACACTAAGCAAATTATGTTTCAAACCTTCTACAAACAACACATCTTGAGCTTTTCTTTTGCCATTACTCAAACTTACAATTCCTTTACCTTTTATCTTTTCTGGTGCATCATTTCCAAAAGTTACATTCCCTGATTTGCTATCACTTAGAGTTAGAAACTTACTTTTGTCTCCAGTCATGTGTTTGGAGCATCCACTGTCAATATACCATGGATTATTTTTTCTTTGGGCTGATAGCACTAGTCCACACTTGTCATCTACTTTCTTCTTCCAAACTTTGACATTTTCAGTAGTGGGGATCAAATATGACTTGTAATTCTTTAAGTGATAGTCTGCAGCTTTATGTCCATAATTATCGCAGTTGTAACATTCTGGTTCACTGAATAATAGATCATAATGATTATTATGCTCATAATTGTTGTTGTGTTTTACCTGTGTCCTTCTCCCAGTCATCACATGATTTATAGTCTATGATTGTTTGTTGATTGGCTGTCTCTATCTTTGCCGTGGAAGATAGTTATTCTTTGAATATCTTGATTGTTCATATCTAAATCTTAAAGAACAGTTTATAGCTTTGTGACCAAAATTAGAGCAGAAAAAACAATAAACATAGAAAAAATCTTTGTACCTTGAAAAAATCTGTCTTTTTTTAGGAGGTCGATTTATTTCATGCCGATAATCTTTCTGATCTACAAATTCGGTTCTGGTGCTTTTTCTTTCATCCCTTCTTGGTGGTTGATTTTCCTTCTTTGTTTCTGCAGAGTGACTGTTGTCAATGTTTGAGGATTTGACAAACTTGATAGGTTCTGTATTACTTGGATGATCACTACTTGATCCTTCTTCATATCCCAATCTAGCTTTCAATTTTGAATTTCTTTGCTGATTTAGAATGGAGGTTAATCCTTCCGAGGCTTTAATACTTCGCAGATTTTGGTGATACAATCCTTTAAACTTCTCCATTTCTTTTCTGGTTTTTACTATCTCTTCTTCCAAGGCTTCACACCTGACTTTCTTCTCTGACAATTGTTGTTTCAGTATGTCTTCTATTTTCTTTGCCTCTTCTAATTCCACTTTCAACAGAGCAAAGTCTTCATCAGGTTTTTTACTGTCTTTCTCGAACTGTGTCAACAATTGTTTTTTCTTTCTGTTCTTAATTCTGAGTCTATCAATTTCTTCCAGTGCACTGATCAGTTCTCCTTCCATATCAACCACAACTTCTTCATCATTATCATCACTGCCTGTGCTTTTATTATCATAATTCTCTTTGGCCATAAGCATGAAGTCATTTACCTTATCTTCACAGGACGAGTCATTGTTGGTGTCTTCTGAGGAATTGTCATTATTTGCAACCAAGATTTTCTTCTTACTATATTTCTTGAATTGGTACTTCTTTTCATCATCAGAGTTCTGGTCCTTTTTCTGATGGGGACACTTAGATGCAAAATGACCTATATTACCACAATTAAAGCATTTGAAGGGCAACTTGCTTTGATATTTTCCTGATCCTTCCTTTAACCTTCTCACAAATTTTGCCTCAATATCATCTAATTCTGAATCAATATTCTTGTCTGCTTTAAACGATGCTTCTCTAGTAATGGATTTATCTTTGTTAATTCTCATTTCATATGAAGTTAAAGTTCCTAGAAGTTGATCAAAGGACATAGTTTTAAGATCATTTAATTCTTCTATTGCAGAGACTTTTGGATTAAATTTATCAGGCAAAGATCTTAAAATATTCTGAACTAAGAGTGATTCGTCAAACTTCTCACCAAGACCCTTCATGGCATTCACAAGTTCTTCGACTCTTAAAAAATACTTGCTAACTGTTTCATCTTCATTCATCTTTAGTTGTTCAAATTTCAACCTAAATGTTTGAAGTTTAGCATCTTTTACTTTCTCATTTCCTTCATAGTTGCTAATAAGTTTATCCCACATTTCTTTGGCAGTTTGAAGGTGCATCACCTTTACAAATTCGGCTTCGGCAAGTCCATTCAAGATAGCATTCATTCCTTTAGCATTAAAGCTAAATTCTAACTTATCATCCTTGGAAGCTAGCACAACAGGCTTTATGTATCCAATATCTACTACATCCCAAACATCAACACCTAAGGCCATTAGATATGTTCTCATTCTAACCTTCCAAAAAGAAAAAAATTGTTCCATCAAACAGAGGAGGCTTACTGGCTGAAGTCCCTTCATGACTTGTCATGTTTAAGCTTACAGATCTACCTTTGAATAAAAGGAACCTGGCGATGATACCAATTGTTGAAATTACTAAGACAACTGAGAGGGGGGGGTGAATCAGTGGTTACTGTGCTTAAACAATAATAAATCTATTAAACCATTCTTAAATTTTCTTCAAGTGACCATCAATATTATACAACATATAGACGATATAAATAATGAGCATCGGTCACACATAAGATATACACAGAGACAATTTTTCATGAGGAAACCCATAAAGGGAGAAAACCTCTTCTTCTTCGAAATGATAGGCAGTCTTTTAATTTCTATACATCATCTATAATTGAGCACCAACTCAATGTGAGGCTACTACCTCTGTTTTACAAGATCCAACTTGTTTGAGAGCACCAACACTTTGGTTTCTCTAGCACCCATTAGAAGGAAGCACCAACTCCCTTACTATTCCAGCACCAACTGGATGGAAGCACCAACTTCCAGTTACACAGGCTCCAACCTGTATAACAGAGAACACTTGTTCTCCCTTGCACCACCTTACCACCCTGGTTTCTCTGGCTGAAACCAGAAGGAAGATGCAACTCCCTATGTTCAAGCACCCACTTGAACCTCTGAGGACAATAGTCCTCCCTAGCACCTTCCAACCACCCTGGAATTTTAAATGAATGATTAAACAACCAACTACACAGATAAATCGATTCTTACCACTTCTTTTCTGTTCTGTAAATTTGGCTTTCTTCTAACTGTTCTGCAATTCTTCTCTTCCTTTGTCTGTTCTGCAATTCTTCTCTGCTTCAACTTGTTCTGTCATTCTGCTTTGCTTCAAGTCTATTCCTCATCTGTTACTCTTCTCTGAGTTTTATCTCACACTGCGCATCCTGTGATTTTCCCTTTCTTACAGTTTAATTCATTTTTCGTTCAGAACGACCAACCATGCACAGTTTGTATCTTTTTCTTTTATGCACCACACCCACAACAGTTACACTTCAAATCTTCTTAGGAAAAAGAAAACCGTCTAAGCAACTGAAACGCCAACCGATCAAGAATCATGAATCAGTTTTGCTAACTGATTCGTAACTGATGAATTAAATGTGAGAGAGAATAGTAGCCCTCCGATCATATTCAGACTCACTTGAACCGTTGGATTAAGAATAAAGAATCTTGTGCCTGTTTCGCCATTTCGTAATTCAACATTTCAGGATCCCTGTGGTGAAGCTTAGTGCCTCTAGCTTCTTCCTCCATCTTCCATCGATGTGCCCAATGGATGTGACCACATGCTTATGCATAAAGCGCTTTCATGATTTCGCATTTCGTGAATCTGGAGACGAGGCATCTCGACTCTCCAAGTCACGATCCCCGAAATCCCGAAATGGAGTTTATCTGAACTGACTCCTTCCCTTCTCGTGACTATCGGTGGTGACCATAGGCTATGCCAAAAGGTGCTTCATATTTTGCGAGTTTCCACACCATGCTCCTTTGACTCCAAGTCAACGAAATTCCAATCACTTGCCACTTGTCCTATGATTCGACGGTTCAGATCTGATCTTGATTCAATAGCTTAGATCATATCGCAATTTCGACGTTATTGTGGTTATGTTTCTTGCCTCTCCAAGTCGTGATTCGCGAAACTCCGAAATGGAGTTGGATCAATGGTCCATATCACACCTTGATCTGACGGCTACGATTAAATCACGATTTCGACATTCCTGTGGTTAATATTCTTTGAAATCTCTAACTCTCGATCCGCGAAACTCCGAAATGGAGTCCGATCAACGGTACAGATCACACCTTGATCTGACGGCTGCGATTAAATTGCGATTTCGCATATCATGATTTCAGGAGATGAGAGGTTGGATCATTTCATACTTTTGACTTTCTAGTCAACGAAATGTTGATCTATGTCCACGGGTCATTCCCGAAGATGGACGGTCCTCCTTCTTTCAGGATTTTGTATGTCTGTTTCTCCTTGCACTTTAATGAACGTGCAGGTTCTTCATGATCCAACGATGGTTGAGTCTGGCACTCAGATCTGACGCCTGAGATCTGTCCTCCTATTCTGCGCGTTCTTCTTGTCTACTAACAGATCTGACGTTCCTCCTTCTTTCTGGAATTTTGAATGGGATCCAATGATCATAAATGCTTCTCCTCCCGAGCTTACTTTGTTCCGCTTACTCTGATATTGCCATCGATGATTTGCCAACAATCCTCTGCATTATCTCTTCTGAGCTTATTCGAATCTTCTCTGCAGCGTCTTCTCATAATGTCCATCTATTACATATTTTTTGTACTCATGTCATCTTCATTGTTGTACTTGCCATCAATGACAAGCATACAAGCATGCGTTGTCTGTTAAATATTTGCCAACATTTTGTTGTTTCATTTCAGTTATGACATTTCTTGCTTTTTGTTCTTTTGACTTCAATTTTTGTCAAAAATAAAACGTTGGATCAATTTTTCCACAACGACACTTATGCAAAGTATTGTTAATCAATAACAATCAACCTTACACAACTGTTATGATATTCCCCCTTAAGGCATCATTGAATTTGTTATATGCTTTCACTGTTGTTTTATGAGATAGTTGGTTACATCCCACTTTTGCTTTCCATTTCTTCATCCATTTTGAGATTCAAAAGAGCAAGTTTAGAAAAAAAATTCTCCTTGAAGTCAAGAGAAAGTTTCAGTTGAATGATTATGCTTATAGGGATAAACCCCCTCATACTTAACACTGCCCACGAGTTATTCCCAAATTCCCGGTCATATTTCCATTAAGTCCACTCACTTCCCCCTGTTGCATAATCATTATGATTTATATCTTCTTGATTTGATGTTACTTGGTCTGCGAAAATAGACACTCTGAGTTCTTAATATGTTGGAAACAAATTTCCCTGTGGAGTCGCCAGTTTGTTGACGATTAAATCGCAACGAGGAATTTTCCCCGCAAAGTATTGCTAAAGCCCTATTATTTAAACTATGCTAATAATATAATACTAGTAGGTGGGACCCCCTTGTAGATTGGAGGCTCAAAGATAGACATATCACACATTTTTCTGCTGCTGTTTCGACGCTACTTACACAGTCCTACATGGTTGACAATACAATCTTGGTTTCATTTTGACATAGTAACAGGTGGATGATGCATTTTATGGGATGTTTCTGCAATTCAAAGCATTATTTTTATGTTATGATGGGCATGCATTTACAGTTGCTATGATTTACACATGTCACAAATCATCATGATCGACTACCTGGCCACATATATACAAGAAATATGTTAATGATAACATAACCAAAACAAAGAAATAAAACTTATAAAAAAATCCAAAGGGAAAGGATCTATGTTTGAGCTATGTTAAGGATTATATGCAAATGGAAAAGTAAAAGATGTTAGTGTTAGTCCTAACTATTATATGGTTGGTTAGTGGCTATGCGATTTTCATTTGATTTATTTTAGGCACATATAACATTGCAATACATATGATATGGCATAGACTTTGGCAAAGGTTAATGTGTGATGTTTGGGTGGCGCATTAGGCAAGGAATATCGTCGCAGATTTCAATTGTTTGGGCATTGAATTTATGGTTAAATTATATGGTGAATGTTAGGCTTGTCTTGTACTTCGGAATTGAATAGGATAGGAGATGGAAGCGATGTGCAGTAAATGCACGTCACTCCATACTCTTCCATCGATCGTCACCCTAGTATTGTTCCTTGTTGCATTTTGGTTTGTTGGTGGTTAAGCTCTGCATTTCAGGCTCTTTGAAAGAAGAAAATCTTGGTCAGCTCGCCCTTTTAAGATCTTTGTTACAGGTATGGTTCTTTTTCCCCCGATCCATGAATTATGCTTTGTGTATGAACAAACAATGTCTCAGTAATGTTTGGTTTTGTGTGTTCCTAAGAATTTCAACGGTGTAAATATGTGATATTTCACTTTGTGATGACTGTAATTGTTTCAGATTACAAGCAAAAAAATTGGTTTTTGTTTGAGTTGTAAATTCACTGGTTGCTCTATCAGTTTATAATCTTGGTGGGTCTCTGTGGATAATAAGTGAATGTGGTATTATCACTATGTATTAATGGTGGAGAGTTTCACTCTGTGTATTATTTCCAGTTGTTCCCTCACAGTCATGAGTGTAACCTTATCCAACCATTCAGTTTCTGTGTATTTTTCTTCATATCAGAGTCATGGTGGTGGGATCATTCTCATTGTCCTTTCACCAAAATACCCCAAGGTCCAGTCTTAGGGTGGACATAACGTAAATGAATACTGTATGGTTTTGGGGTGATATAAGTTATACCTCGGCGTTATGCATCCTCATTGGTATTGCTCACTGGTTGTTCAACCCTTAAGAAAATGGACAGAGAGGTTATATCTTTGTGTGGTATTTGAATAATTGTCATTGTTCAGTTAACTTCGGTGCAAGATTGAAACACACTATGTGCGTTGGATTTTTCTACCCCAACTGTCGTTGCTTTCCTTAGTGGCTAACTATGGGTTCCATGGCTCATACTAGGAGCAATAAGGAGACCCTGTGGCTTACTACCGTGTCTGTATCGAAAGGTATTTTACCTGTGGTTGATATGTCTCTGAGGACCTCTAGTTCCTGTGCTATTGTTAAATGAGCACGCTCTTGATTGTCTCCTTGTATTTGTTTTCGACAGAGCCCAATTTTAATCTCCAACTGTTCTTTCTCCCTTCAGGCATCTTCTTGGTTGTCAAATATTAGTTTCTCAGTGGAGTGGTTATGGAGTTTTTTGTCGAGTCCCTATCCCATCTTTTTATGATTAAATTGGTTGAAGAGTTACAATTGGGAACGAGAAATTATATGCACTCGAGGGTTGTCTTCTTTTCGTTATGATTCCACTCTTCGTGTTCTTACAACGTGATATTAATTGAAAATTGGAAACACCTATCATTTCGTTAGGCCCGATCAGGGTTATAGCTAATTATGGAATGGTGACTGTGTGTAATTGGTTATGTTCACTGTGCATATGTTATTGAATCATCACACATTTTATTAATGGTTATATCAACAGTTATAAGGCTTGGGTTTTATGTTGACTGTGGTTTCATTGCAACACCTTGTTGATTGATACGATGAAGCATGTGTGTAATCATGCTTGTTTTGGAAGTCTGTTCGTATTGAAAAAGGGACCTGTGTACATTTTAAATTTGGCCCAATTGTGAATTGGTAGACAATGGATGTTATTTTTATAGTGTTGCATTATGGGATAGAGGTTGAACATATTGCCGTGTGTTTTTTTTAAGGAGGACAAAGAAATAAAATATCAGTGTTTCTTAACAGGATTGTTGAAATGGAAGGTTGGTTTCAATTATGAGTATGATTGCACAAATTGTTATGAATTGAGAAATTTTGGGAAATTTAAATGTTGGAACAACAAACAGTTTTGATACACAATAATTGTTGGTATGGTGTTGGTATTTTTTTTGGGATTGATTTTAGTACAGACTTATGATTATTGATTACTTAATTTGTTTTATGAACAATATACGTTAATTTCCCTGCCATTCTCTCACTTTTCCACATAGTACGAACCCCCTCACATTCCCAGATTCACTTTGCATGCCATGTTCTTAAAATTGAATTATAATTAAATGAAAACTCTGTATTATAGAAATTGAAGGATGACACAGAGATGAGTTGCATTTGATATGTTTTTGTTATTACAACACAATTGATTGTTGAGCAATAATGATGATCTACCCCCTTTCATTTTATCACTTTTCACTCAATACAACCCCTCATATATCCCAGAACCCTTATTCACCCGCTGCTCATGACAAGTCTTAAACAATTTTTATGGATTGGATTGCATGAGTCTGATGTGTTGCTAAGCCAAACTTTGTTTCATATTTAAAGAGATGTCATGTATGGTTTGTTGAAGAAACTAGTTTCTAATAAACGTTGCATACATGAATGAGCTTCTTCAACAGAGGAATCCATGGTTAGAATAACAAGGGAAGAGGAAATTGGAAGAGAGGCCCTAGAAGGCCAAGGTTTTCGATACATTCTGATGCAGATCCATAAGAGTTGAACTAGCTTTTCCAAGATGGAATTTTCAACTGGATTGGACAAGGGGTAGTCCAACCTAGGCCAGAAAGGCCTCCCTTCCAACCCCAACATGTCCCTGGCATCCCAGTTCCCCCTCATGTCTCATTACAACCTGAAGTCCTGGAAAATGACGAATTGCAAGAGATTGTTCATCCACCAGTCTCCTAACATCGTGGCTGGCCCAATTTGGCTCTACCTGCTCCTCCTCCACTGGTTAACCCAATTGTCCAAGCTTCCCCTACTCACTCACCTATACAGTCTTCCCATGCAAGAAAGAGGCTCAAAACCGAAGCCCATCATGCACCTGATAAAGGAAAAACTGTTGTTTCCCCCTCCTCTCCCTCAAGTGATTCCGTCAAATCCGTTTCATCCTGCATGCACTTGAGAGATGATTGTTCTCATGTTATCATTGAGATCAGGCCTAAAATCTCCACATAGCCTAAGGCTAATTCAGATAAATCAAAGGGAGACAATAGCAACAAAGGGAAAATTGCCTCCCAAAGTGGAAAATATGGTTTTTGAGTATATTTATTTATTGATTATTGAGAACAATTGACTGTTGAAGTTTTTGGACAACACACTCTTTTTGAATATTTTGGATATTATATTTTTGGACATGGTTTAAAATATCATTGATATTAATTTTCAAATTATGAGAATGATGATGGGATCCACAAGGAGGGATGTGTTTGATTGATTGACTTGTGTTTATTTTTGTTAAGAAACTAAAGGGAGTCACAAGGGGTCCCACCTACTAGTTATTATTTATTAAAGACCCTTATTATTATTATATTAATTATTCCCCTAAACTAGAAGTTAGTTGAGTTTTAGTTAACTTAACTAAAAGAGGTGGTTTAACTACTTCAACTAATTTTGATTGCTTAAAGACAAAAAGAGAAGGAGGAACATGGGGAGAATAGAAGGAGAAAACATACTAAGGTCTGCTCTTGAGTTTTATTGAGATAGTTCAGTTTTCATTCATTCATTAATTCATTGAAATCCTAATTCTCTTTTATGACAACAGGGTCCTATTGTAGACAACAAGATTCAAGGCTGAATTACATCATTTAGACACTTGTTTTTAAGAGGTGTTGATATATCTTTTCTAGTCTATGTAGACTTGTCTGTTTGTGAATTAAATTTCATGAATGATAAAGGATATTGTGCAGAGTCGAGTGGGAAGCAATCTGTAGCAAGCTGATCCAGATTTTAAAGTTAAGTTTTTTTTACTTTCTTTTAGAAGTTCTTTTGTATTGTTTTCATCGGGGACATTTAAGTTCGACTTTGGTCCAAACTTCCTTAGGGAATTTTGTAAAGAGAAGGATTATTTTGATTTATTGGAATGAAATAAGCGATTGCTATTCTATCTCATCTGTGATTAATTGTAACTTGGTATTTTTTATTTTGTCTCCACATTTAATTTTGCATCTCTTATATTCATAAAATTATATAAAATATTGAATTTTTCAGCAATCTTTTATTTATAAAAAATCAGCCTAAGCCCTTGTAACCAATACTTGTGGATTAGGAAACAAATTTGGAGGTTATAAACATAGGGTGGTGATATTCCCGTCTATCTTGCCTTAGCCAAGCAATATATGAAAATGCTTGAGTAAGATAATTTCATATATTTTCCTCAACAAGCCCCTTGCAGGTGGGCAGTGTGGAAACATCTTAAGACTAAGGAAACAATGTCCCCTGGGAATACAAGAAGTAAAAGTTTATGAAAGAAAACAAGTAGCGAGACAAATACATATGGGAAACCAAAGAAACTCGTTACAAATATCGTGCATGCTAAGTCACCCTCTTCCTCTTCTCCATTTCAAATCCCCCTACTAAAAAAAACTTTAGTCAATCTAACAAAAACTACTAACCCTCAGGTTGTTCCTCTCATTGTTCCAACAACTATTGTTTTTCCTCCCATAGTTGTTCCGATGGAAATGCCCTGACAACCCGTGACTCCTTTGANAACTCGTTACAAATATCGTGCATGCTAAGTCACCCTCTTCCTCTTCTCCATTTCAAATCCCCCTACTAAAAAAAACTTTAGTCAATCTAACAAAAACTACTAACCCTCAGGTTCTTCCTCTCATTGTTCCAACAACTATTGTTTTTCCTCCCATAGTTGTTCCGATGGAAATGCCCTGACAACCCGTGACTCCTTTGAGGCTAACCCAATCTTTTCATAACATTCATGCAGATTCCCCAAACAATGTCCTAAGTTCGATAGCGTTGGTACATTGAATGTCGAGGAACATATACAAAAATTCTATGACACATTATCACTTATGGACATAACAATTCCTGATGTCATCATTAGAATTTTGTAAAAACCTTTGAGGGTGAAGCAACAAGATGGTATATCTTACTTCCCAATGATAGTATCCCATATTGGGACACTATGGTCCAAGAATTCAAGAAGCATTTCCAAGGGGTGGATGATGTGGCTTCTCTACTCAGGGATTTCACAACCATCTCCATCCATGAGGGGGAGAAAATTTAAAACTTTAATCAACGCTTTACCTCAACCTTGAATAGGATTCCAACTGATTCCCAACCATCTGGGAACAATTTGTTCCATTACTACTTGACCGCTATGAATCCAAATGTAAATTATATATTGAAGATAAATCAATACAAACTTTAGATGCGACCAAGGTTAGCACCCTGGAAATTGAGAGAAACATGGAGGAATCTGGTATAATTCCCTCACCTTTAGCGCAACCCCGTTTTAATCGGAGGCCTAGGAATGGGGTACCTCGAAACGAGGGTCCTCGGTATGAACCCCCACCTGCCCAAACTTCTAATATTGAAGAAAGGGAAATTTCTAAAACGCTCAAGTTGTTAATGAACATGAACAACCAAATAGTTCCCTTAATCGAAAGGTGAATGGATTATAGTTTACTGCTCCTGCAAGGCCAAGGACTCATTTTCCTCCTACTCCTCCTCCTAGGAAACATGTTGTTGAATTGGATTGGTGTAATATCCCCCAGTAGTTCCCTAGTTATATTATGAATTTTAATCATGGTTATGAATTGTAATAATGTTTTGTAGGCTGGTGAGCCGAGTATTGATAAGTTGTTAGGCTTATGTGTTTATGAGGCCGGAAAGACTAAGTGTTAAAGGCTAGGAGCCTGTTTTTGTATATGTAATATGCAAAACATTAATAAATATTAAACATCACTGCGTGTAGACCGACCACGAAGAAAGAGTGATGGGGGACTAATCTTCCACAGGGTGGGTAAGGGAAAAGGGGTTGAAATGTTTGAAAGAGGGGCTAAGCTTAAGGGGATTAAGTCCTTGAGAATAATATTTTATTATTATTCTAAAGCTAGGTGACAAAACATGTTTTTATCCTAAGTCTTGGGAGAGGCAAGCATGCAGCTCCAACGTATGCAAGAGGGAGCGCATGCATCTCCAGGAAGACAAGTGTCGACTTGGGTGCATGCGGTTAAAAGTTGAAGCATCTGCTGAGTTCAGGGTTCATCCTCCATTCTATCATCGGTGTTGGGGCTCAGAAATGTCCTATTCTCATCCACCTTTCCCTTCATCCTTCTTCACATTTCATCGCCCCATTAACCTTTCACGATATCATTTCAATAAATATACTTGGGTTTCACCTTATTGTTCTCCACTTTATTCATTTTAGTATTTAAAAGGAATTTGTGATTAAATGTTAGAAAATCAACATGTTTTCATATATATCTCAAATATGTGTGAGCTTTGTAATGTGTAGGAATATATGAAGGATTAATTCAAAGGACTTCTCGAGTACTTCCTCCACCATTTCAATATTTGAGGAGATAATTCAATCCCATTCCAAGGAGAAGATCATGGAGATTTGGTTGGAATATCTTATCTAAGATATATGAGAGATATGTGTGAGGATTTAAAGGGATTATATTTTGTAATAATGGAAAATAGGTTGAGAGAATAGTGGATCTGTA
>JASDQU010102898.1:178854-196156 GCA_032191745.1 Picea mariana | reverse complement strand
TTTCACCTGTAAATAGTCAAAATGACCGGAACAAAGTCAAGAATGAAACCATGTAATTCACTTCCTCAAATTCATCCCAAAATTTTAGTGGCACGTCCTAGACTGATAGGGACTCGTTATTGGACCAAAAACACGTGCCAAAAGGAGTCCTAATTGGGGGCTTTGAGGCCAAATTTGGTCTAACGAGGAAAACCCATTTCAGATATAGGTATGCAATCCTGTAGCATCATGTCAATTCTAGTGTGTAGCCTAAATTTTTTCCTCAATTTCAATATTTCCCTAATCAGTCTCCCAGCTAGCTCCTTCCTGCGTACCTTTCTAGGGCCATATCTTGCTCATCCAGAGTCAGATTTGCGCCAAACGAAAGGTAGTGTAAAGGTATCAAACAAAGATACAACATGGAGATATAAAAATTTAGTGTTTTGGTTGTTTGGTACAGGGTAAAATCCTCCCAAGGTTCAGGGTCACGGGGTCCCTTCGCCGGAAAAGGCCCAAATCAAAGCCATGCTTCGGTCAGCTCACAGGAAAACTTCTAGGCAGAAAAGGGGTGTGTAATCAGGTCTGAAATGTGCTTGAACAACGGTTATTTCCTTACATACAATGACCAATATCAAAGGCCCCTTTCCCTCCTAAGCATCTCTTTGATTTCCCCACACCTTGGAGCTTCATCCTAGTGAATCCGACAACCATGGATGGCTGAGAAATATCCTAGTTCACTTCATCTACAACTGCAAAACATGGCATTAATCAAAGAGTCTTTGGGATGGCACAAATCCCAAGGAAAATGATGATGTGGTATACTATTTTTTGTCATTTTATGAAAATGACCTTTTTGTAATAGTTTGGTCTCGAAGGGTTTACTTTGTCTTGTAAAAAAATGTAATTAAAGGGTAAAATCAAATCTCATTTGATTCCCTTTGGATAAGATCCATTTTGGATAAGTTTACTTTTTTATTAAAAAAAAAAAACTTTAAGGGTTGGTAAACTTGTAACTTTTCCAAAAGTGACAAGTGTCTTGTGACCTAACCCTAATCCTTCGCCTCTTCTTTATAAATAAGAGGGATGACATTGTACAAAACGGGAGAATGAATATAGTACCAAAACTCTGCTGAAATTTTCCAAAGCTCTTTGTGTGTGTGATACTTGTTAAATTTTGGTTGTTGGGCATGTCACTTGTTGGTTAAGGGTTGAGGGGTAGTAGTAAGTACTTGTTATGTTATCTATCTCCAGGAGGGATTAGTTAGCTAGGTGTTTGTTGCTTCTTCCTTGGGTTAACTTACTTAATTTAATTTACTAATAGCCTTGTTTAACTTGTTTGACATGTTGTACTGCATATTTTTTGAAGTATTCAACTATTTTCAGCTTTAGTTAGTAGTCGAGAGTCCTAGGGACCCTGAGGACAACCCTTAAATAAGCCCCTTAGCTGGTTTTTTATACTTGCTTGCTTCTTTATTTTTCATGTAAATTTCTGTTATGATTTTCTGCTATTAACCTTGTTGTTCCAAACAGGAAAATTGACCATTTTGGTCAATTCCCCCCCACCCGAGACAACCATCTTAGTTGGTTGTTATCTAACTTTTGTATGTAAATTTTTGTTTCATTCATTTCAGTTTTTTCATATAAAATTACTAAAATTTCGTTGTTTTCCTGCAAGGATACAATCCGATCACCTATTATGCTTCTCTTAAGCAGTTGGGGACCATCTAAAGACCTGTTTGAGGCAAATGGGCCAGTAGGACAACGAATAAAAAACATTAGATCTGATCGGTAAATCCACCCATTCACACTCATTTTCACCTTGAATTCACTTGCACTCATTCTAAAATTTGTTGCACATGTACCCATGTCGATATGCTTTGTTCGTGTAGATAGGTTGACTAGTTTTCTTACAAATTTCTTTTTATAAAATCTTATTTTTCCCTTTGTAAATAATCATCACTGTTTTGAATTTCAGTAAGTAAACTTCCAATCCCCATACAAGGAATCAGTTGGGTATTTCATGCATATGGCGGCTTTGTCACTCACAAAGAGCCTCAACCCATTCCTTTGGGTTGAATGGTATAATTGTTTACCTGTAATTAATTGATATTGTCTTTCTTCATTGTATACTTTCTCGTATACTAATATACATGTGGCTGCCCCTAAAGGGGCCACACAAAATCAGCTAGCTAAAAAATTAAAAAAACCATGAAAAAAACATGAAAACAAAGCAGGGGTCCGCCCCATACACATTCAAAACAAAACATATATTATTTAGCTATATGCATACACATACTATTTAGCCATGACGTATATTTCACATAATTATTTACTTATTTTTGTATAAATCTATAGATAGATTTCAATTTATTGACCAGGAGGCACGCTTGCGAAAGCGAGACGTGACCTCGCCACGTGGATGACATGGCCATTTATTTCAATCAATTTCAATTTCATAGAATACTAAGTCTCAAAGTGAGGGAGTCTTCATCAGGAGCCCCTCAAAATTTTTCTAGTTCGTATAAATTGAGTGGCCATTCCTTAGTGCCACAGGGTCAAGGAGTTGAATAGATCATCTTGGTTGGGATACTACACTACTTGGGTAAGCTAAGCTAAAAATCCCTTTAGGGGGGTCTTGGGCCTATTCCTTTTTGCAGATATCCTTCTAACATCCAAGCAGCTTTAAGAGCCCGAAAACACGAGTGACGGGAAGCGACTAATCCCTTCTTCTCTGAACTGCATGGGGAAATCTTCAACCTAACCACCGTGGTCTACTAAGACTACTCTTCTTATATTGGTTGAAACAGTTCTAGAATAATAAGTGTTTTCCTGATCGGGATAACCTTTAAAATGGTGTGGTGGCCAATGCATGTGTTAATAACTGAAAATTCACCAACAAAATACATTTTAAATTCAAACCTTTTGTTACTCCACCCTTCATCCACGAACCAAAATTATAGATGTAAATACTCTCCTAAAAATAGCTGTAACAACCTGTAAAAAAGGTTGTCCATCTTCATTTACAACCCCCCCTTTTGATTTGGAAATTTCTTGGGATCACTTCCTGGGTCACCCCAGGGAGTACCAAGCCATTATGGGCTTGTTTCCCTGCCTTAATGGCATTGAACAACTTGTTGTTCACAATTTTCACCCATATGAAAAGACTTTGTTGTATCTTTTAAACTCACTTTTCACCCTTATCTTTCTCTTTTTTCACTTGAGGCATCCACTGGTCTATTGTCCAGGACCCTGGTTTACCCCGGGAACCTATTCTGGGCTATTTTCCAAGGCTTTAAGGGAACAAAAAAATTGTTTTTATGTTTGTTTAGTTTGTTTTCCTAAAAATMATTGAACTTATTTTCATCCCATTGTCCATAATTTTCACCCCCCAGGCCATTTTGGCCATCCAGGAAGTTGAGGGAGGACCACACCCAAGGTGGGTGGTCCTAAGAAAGACTTCTCGTAAGTCTTTCACCTCTCATTTTCCCCCTTATTTACCACCTCAGGCGAAGGACCATATGAGGTGAGGGTAGTCTCTGCCTCATGTCGAGCTATCAAATAGGTTGTAACCGGTTTCACAATCAGATAGGTTAGATTTGTCCCAACAGATGAATTTTTCTCATAACAGGTACATGCTTGAGGCATGTTTTGATGTTGATGGTACATGATATGGTGCACCTTTGTGATGATATGATACATTGTTAGAAGTATATTTTGGCTATCTTGGTTTGGTATATGTTATGGTGATGTTATCACATGCTTGAGGCACATCATTAATGATATCTTATGGTACATGGTGCATGGTATGGTTGAGGCATATCATGAGTGATATGGAACATGTTTGAGGTACATCTCTTGGTACATGGTTTATGGATGTTGGAACATACTTGAGGCACATGGTTTGAGGTACATCTTGGCTACATGCTTGAGTGATGTTATGGTACATTGTTAGAGATAGACCTTTGTATCTAGTTTGGTATATGTCATGGTTGTGAGGTTGGTACATGGTTGAGGTATACACTTGGTATATGGTGGCATATGTATGAGGCACATTTTTTGGTGCTTGGTTGAGGTACATCATTGATGATATAGAACAGGTTTGGTATGTAGTTGATGCTTTGGTACATGGTACATGGTTTTGGTATATGGTTGGCTGCTCATCATTTATGTTATGATACCTACACTTGGAATATCTTATGGTTCATGAATTGATGATGATATGGTACATTGATAGAGTCACTTCTTGGTGATCTTGGCACATGGTATGGTACAGGTTTGGTACATGGTTGATGCATGTTTTGGTATACGTTTTGGTACATGGTTGATGCATGATATGGTATAGGTTTGGTACATGGTTGATGCATGATATGGTACAGGTTTGGTACATGGTTGATGTATGATATGGCATAGTTTGGTGATGGTATATCAGTGACATTGACAATGATAGGTTGTTGTTTCAGTGACAGTGACAGTGACAGTGACAGGTTGTTGTTACAGTGACAGAGACAGTGGCAGTTACAAGTTGATGTGATAGAAAACAATGACAGGTTGATGAGATAGTGGTAGTGACATATTATGTCTACACTTATATTTTAGGGTGGTAGGATAGGGAAAGGAAAGGGGGTTGTAGCCTCCTTTCAGTTGGTGCCAGAGAATACAAGGAGTTGGAGCTTCCTTCAAGTTGTAGCCTATAAATTATGGGTTTCTAGTCTCCTTCTGGTTAGAGCCGAAGAACTCAATGAGTTGGATATTCCTTCAGGTTGGAGCTTGTAAACTAGGGGTTGGAGCCTCCTTCCAGTTGTAACTGGATAATTCATGGAGTTGTATCTTCCTTCAAGTTGGAGCCTATAAATAGGGGGTTGGATCCTCCTCCCAGTTGGTGCTGGAGAATTGGGAAGTTGGAGCTTCCTATCAATGTAATCTTGATATATATAAGAAAACATTTTGTGGTTTTCTCCCATTTGGGTTTCCACATAAATTTTGGTGTATTGTGTATAGGTGGTTGTTTATTATGTACTAATGAATGATATTGTTTATGATGCAATAATATACTTAATGCATAAGTGATAAACTGTTGAATATTGTTGATAAAGTCGAATTTCATAGATTGTGATTGAAAGTGGTAAAAAAAATTCATATTGATTGACCCCCCTCTCTCAGTATTCCAACACCCTTCTATTGATTGCATCAACCACCTTGTTCTCTTTTCCCGTTATGTGCTTGTTATCAAAGTTATATTCAATAAGAAATTCCAACCATCTAGTTTGTCTATAATTCAGTGTTGGTTGTTCAAACAAATATTTCAGACCACTATGGTCTATCCTTAATTCAAATTTTCTTCCCATAAGGTAATGCCTCCACATCCTTAAGGCACATACTCTGGATGTCAACTCTAATTCATCTGTATCATAATTTATTTCATGATCCTTCAATTTTCTGGACTCACAACAAATTACGTGTCCATTTTTCATAAGGACTCCCCCAAGTCCTTCCTTGCATGCATATGTGCACACAACAAAATCCTCATATGGAACTGCAGCTTTTAAAATAGGTGAAAAATTTAGCAAATCCTTTAAGAACTAGAAATTTTCTTCACACTTGCCACACCATTCAAATTTTACTCCTTTCTTTTGAAAATATGTTATTGAGTGTGCAATCTTGGAGAATCCCACAATGAATCTCCTATAGTAACTAAATAGACCCATTAAAGATCTAACTTCTTAAATGTTTGTTGGAATTGGTCAACCCTTGACTGCCTCAATCTTTTCTTGATCCACTGCTATGCCATATTCTAAAACAATGTGACCCAAATAATGGATCTTCTTTTGATAAAAAGTTCATTTACTCATTTTGGCATAAAATAGATGCTTTCTTAACACTTGTAGCACCATCCTTATATGTTTCTCATTCTCTTCCTCTATCTTGGAATAGATAAGAATGTCATCCAAGAATACAATGACAAACTTGTCTAGGAAATATCTTAACACCCCATTCATTAGACACATAAATGTAGTTGGTGCATTTTTCAACCTATTGACAACGCATAATTTCCCAACAACAATATTGGGTACTCCTCGATACAAAGTCTCAATTAGACTATGCATTGTTTGGTTTAGGAGACCCATCCGGATTCTGGCCCGACTTCCATTACTAGTTGTGAGGGTGAATATGGATGGTTATGCAATGTAAAGATGTAGATGAAGACTATGTATAAAAATATATTTAATTTACTTCTATTCTATTCTATCCTATCATAGCCAGGAGTAATCTATCGTAACCAAATGAGTTGTAATGAAACTAAACTCTACTAAAGGACCTCACTTAGATAGTTGTAATAAAGGTGAAAATTTAGAAACAAATGCAAGAAAAATATATAATCTGAAAAGTATAAACTATATTTTCCACATACATCACAACTCATATGCACGGGACATGTAAAAGATAAAGGTGAATAACAAAACTGCAAAAGTGATATATATTTTGTTAGATTATTCTATAAGAAAAAATATCCTTACATCCCATGTGAACAACATACATCCCACCTGAAACAGTTCACAACAAAACAATAACACATGCAAGTTCTTCTTTATTTTATAAAACTAGCCCCGAGGGCTTCTCAATATTCATTAACCAAGTATTTTCCTCGAAAAACGTTCTAGAGTGTATACAAAACTTGAAGAGCCCCTTCAAAGTGAGTATATTCCTATATTTATAGAGTTTTTTCCTAACTCCTTTGTGACTTATTGTATTCCCCTAAAGAATCAGTTACAAAATTGTTCATCTTTCTTCTACTTGATGACATGTGTACATAGTAAAGACAAAATTGAGAGTAGTTCAGAAAAGACAATATAGAGTACAAGTAATAACAATTTCAAATTTGTTATTTTGTCTCATTCATTAGCTCTTGTCTTGAAGGTATAATGTATATATTTCTAGTTGATCGTACAAGGATATGAGCCTATGTTATGCCAACTCTTCTAGGGTAGTTGTATGCATGGATACATTGTCGTCAAGGGTCTCCATATCCTTTGATAATGTAGCCATGAATTATTGAACCATAGTATGGAATTTGGTTGGTTGAATGAGGTATTTCTCTATTAGGTTTGTTGTAAATTTGGTAGCTGACTTAGTGACTTCCCGTCTATGGCTTGTGCTGTCAAACAATTATTCCATTGTGAGATTCTTCCCGAGTTCCTCTAACTGGGGAAGTCAACATATTTTGATCAACTCTTGTGTTTCTTTGTGTAGTTGCAAGCATATTTCAATTGGTTGTTTCTTTGTCATCCATTTGTCTAGCCTGTTGGCAGCATTCCAATGAATACATATTCATCTTCTTTTCCCTTCCCGATGGACGATAGAGCTCAACCAATGCATCTAGTTTTTCTGCAATACATGTGTCAATATTTTTCATGCCTTCCCGAATAGTGTTGAATTATGTGAGTTTAGTCTACACCTTGCTATGCTGATATATGATGGTGGTGACTATATCCTGGAACATGTGCAAGTGGGAATACATGTCGATTATATCTTCCTCTAATTATGTCTTGACCTTGTTTGCACTTTCTTTGAATCTTTGAAGGCTACCCTCATAGATATTTACTTGATGAAGCTTCTCCTCCAACTCCTTGATCCTTGCTTATTTCTCAAGGTTTTGTTGTTGTAGCTTTCATAAATTATCCTATATGGTGTTCATGAAAGTGAAGCCAGTGGATGTTTTGGCAATTGGATATTCACTGACATTTCCTGTAATGGGGGCTTGAATGAGAATTGAAATCGGGTCCCCCTAGTCACTGACACTTTCTTCACCTTCTCTTGCACAATCCTACCTAACACTTTATCGTACGTGAATTTATTTAGGCTGGGTACTTTAATTGGTATGAATGGAGTACAAAGTCCCAAACCTAACTCATTGAATGATGTATGTCTAATGGCACTTGTTGTTGATATATTTGGGATATTGGTGTCCATTGGTTGAACATCATCATTTTTTGTTTCAATGTCCTTCTTATGTCGTTCCTCTTCTACTACTTTGTCAAATTCTTCCTTAGTTTTCTTCTCTATTTCCTCTATCACTGCTGCTAATCTATTGTTACCTTCTTGGCTACTACTTTTTGTTCGACTTCCTTCTCTCCAACTTCCTTTTCTCTTGCTTTTGTAGTGGTTGTTGCTACATCAACTTTGGCCTAGGATTTAGCTTCTTAAATGATATTTCTTTTCTTCCGACAACGTCGTCGTCCTTCTTCTACACCTTTTCCTTTTTTCTCATCTTCTTATCTATTATTGTTTCTTCTTCTTCAACATATCCCAATTTCATGGATGTGGTTACATCATATTCCTTTTCTGTTGCCTCTTCTTCTTGCTTCTTTTTGGCCACTTCTCTTGCTTTATATTCATATGTGAGACTCCCTATGGGCTTGCCTCGTCTCTTGAATAAAAATTCGTCATAGGTCCTTGTGTTGTGGTGTGTTTCTTCTTCTTTCCAAACCTATGAAGTCTATTCCCAAGGAATTCCTATTTTGTTGAAATGCTCTTTAACGACCTTCTTCGGGTTATGCCTTCTGAACCTTTCTTTTCCGAAATGGTATGATAGTAGTACATCCACTTATTCCTGGGATTTTTTTGTGTTAACAAAGAATTAGGCACCGATTTATAGTGGGAGTGGTGGCCATACAGATTTCTTGTCTCTATAAAGCATCCCCCCAACTCCATTGATCATTGTTTGATAAGCTACTTCTTGGAGAACTAGCTTTTCTAGTACAAACCAAGAAAGTAGATGGGGTGCTATCATGGCACCATACACTCCGATATAAGTGTCATGTTCCATCAAGTACCAATCCCCAATCCTCTTTATGACAATTATTTATTTTTTGGTCATACATGGGGCTGGCATGCAAAACATGAAATCATATAACTGAGCCAGGAAGTGCTCACAAATTTTCTGGTACTTTATTTTGTACTTGTGCTCCCAAAGAACTTTGAAGTATATATGAATGAATGCATCTATTGTATCCCAGCCCATATTTAGGTATTGGTGGGCCACCCACATGATGTCTAGAAGGTATGATGACATATGGAAGATCAGGAAGGTTCTAGGATGGGATTCTATGACTGTTGTGATGGATTCCGTGAGGTTTTCTGATAGAATATCGTCCTAGTTGAATGATAATCCTTTGTCTACACATTAATAGATCAATTAAATATAAGATAGGGGAAATTTGGAGGCATCTTGTTCCTTGTACATCTTTCATAACATGGCCACCATGTATTGGTAAGGTTTTCTAAGTGTGCTGGTGGGATATCCACCAGTGGGCCTGAGTTTGAACTGCTTATTTGGATTGCGCCATATATTCCATACATCCTTGAATGTGTGCTTGAATTTACCAAGAAGTTTACTATCCAGCTTCTTGGTCCCTTACTCTAGATGATAGCATTTGGCTAAGCCCTTGGGCTGGAATGATGCTATAGGTTCTTCTTTAGCATTGAAAATGTACTTATTCCTCAAGTCCACATGCTTTAGTATCCAAGTGATGGCATCAACACAACGGAATACAACAACATGAGCTACTACTCTATGAATTCTAGACTTTCTAATGTTCTTGAAAATTTCAAGTTCATCCTTGTCCTCTACATCAACAACAAAGTTATGTTTTTTGAACATTTGATATACATCGCCCCATCTGAGAACATTTTCTCCTTTTTCTAAGAATATGGAAGTGTCATTGTACATTGCCCCAACAATGCCTGGCTCATATTCGATCTGGCAACCACTTCCAGAAGCCTCGATGGCAGGTGATTTGTTGGTTGTTTTCTTCCTTGGAGACATGTCTGATTCTGCAAATTAAATATGAGATCATTGCAAAGAAAAAATCATAACTGATACATATATATCCAAAAATATTTTTCTTAAGTATCTTATATGAAATACCTAAGGAATCACTGGTGATGATGTTGGGTGGAAGGTCATCATCTGATGATGATAGTATAATGGCGGGCATGGTGAATTCCTTAGTGGAAAAAACCAGAGAAAGATCAAGGTTGCAAAGGTCAAAATCCTTGATACCCGAGCAGTTCTTATGAATTGATCTGATGTCTATCAAAGAAGTTAGGATGAAGTGTGTCAATGTTTTTTTCATACACTGGAGGAGTTGGTGAAGAGAGCTTCGATGAACACTGGATGAGTTAATGGAAATGTCGAAAGTGGGCCCTTTAGTGTATCAGAAGAGTTGTTGCAAAAGGATCTAGTGTGTACCAGAGAGATTCATGCAAAAGGTGACAAAAAAAATAGGGAAGTTCATGAAAAATCCTCTGAATAAATCGACATAAATCATGTGAAGTATGGGTGAGAAAGCATGAAAACCGACGTTGTTTGAGCTATCTCCTCCGGTGAGAACCGAAGGACTTAATATTAAGTCCTCCACGATAGT
This sequence comes from Picea mariana, assembly GCA_032191745.1. Taxonomy (NCBI): domain Eukaryota; kingdom Viridiplantae; phylum Streptophyta; class Pinopsida; order Pinales; family Pinaceae; genus Picea; species Picea mariana. The sequence goes on along the minus strand of JASDQU010102898.1, from coordinate 185,753 downwards.
CAGTAATTTGGTGATAAGTTCTCCAGTTGATAAGACCAGTGGACTTCATGCTAAGTATGTTGATTAATACCAATGACATTGCCCTCAAACCCTCCGATGTAAAACAAAGGTGTTAATGTTAAAAGTTCCAAATGGATCACCAAATTTGGTGCGAAAGTAGTCAGTTCACTAGGAAAACCTTCAAAATTATACTAAGTCTTGAAAAATGACTAAGCCTATGAAGGATTGGGTTTCCTATGCTTCCAAATACATGCTCTAATACCATCCATTGGTCAGGATCTTGGTTGATATATTTTTTGTTGGCCTCTAGGTTTCCACACAATGGTGATGGAAGGGATAAGATCTAGGCTAGCAATTTCATCCTCAAAATTATTTTAGGGATTCTTGGCTTGCGGTTATGATAGCTCAATGGCTGAGCATTCACATGTGATGGTGTTTGAAAAATAAGAGAGAGTGAAAGTCCTATAGACTAGCATTGGAGGATTCAAGGAGCGATAGTTTTCATGCTTCTCGTGGCTCAAAACACTGGACAAGGTTACAATATGAGTGTTCATAGGGATAACCAGGTTTAGGGTGCAAAGACTAATCCTACATTATTGGAGGGAAGACATTTATGGTATGAATGATGCAGATTAGGATAAAAAAGGAGAGTCGGGGACAATGGAATGATAGGTTGACTTTCATCATGAAAATAAAACCTAACATTAGGTTCGTATATAAACACAAAATTATTGAGAAAACTAGGGCTTACCTAGCACTTGTGACTACATGGATGTTGGGGGCGAGGAATATTAGGTATTTCTCTTTTTTTTCTTGGCGGTCTCTCCTTTTCTCATGCGCTTTGTAACAATGGTAAAAAATGAGGGATGAATGCTCCTTTTATAGACGTTTGGGTGCAATAAATGTGATATGATGTTGGGGGAAGAATCGACAAAGTTGGTGAGAAGTCCTCCGATATACACCAAAATAATTCGTTACAAAGTCCTTGGTGTATACTGAAGGACATGGTACGAAGGATGATGGTGTTCGTCAGAGGATAAGATAGTAACTCCTCCAAATTGACTGGAGGAGTTTGTTGGATCATGTTGTCATTGATGCCAATGGTTTGATTGATTGATGTCAAAAGATTGATTGAATGATGATTGATGAACAATGTATATGTATTTTCCTTGATGATAATGATAGATGTAAAAGTGGAAACCAATTGATAAATATGGATCATTGATATGATGCATAGATGAATATGGATCAATGAGTTGTCATTGATACATGATGATGCATAGTTTGTTTTATGAAAAGATGACTCATTATTGTCTTATCATGATTGATAAGGTGCACAAATGGATGAACTCCAAAGTGGTTCCCTTATGGTGAAAACCCTCATGGGAAGACACTTTGTGGATTGAGTTATCCTAGAAGAATGGTTGGAGAACCCATGCTTGTATGTGAAATAATGAGATGAAGATCAATGAAGTTGTTGGTGAAACTATCCTAGATGGATAGTGCTTGTCATTCCATTTCCGATGGTATGTGGAATGTCACATAACTCCTCACGGTTTGAGAGTTATGGCCTTATGAAGTTGGAGGACTCCCATATGAAGACTTGAAGCCCCCAAGGTCAAAGAAATCAAAGTGACCTAAAAGAAGAAATCATTATTTAAATGATAAAGAAGTGACAAAATCAAGAACGAATATTTAAATGATAAAATATTGGAGAACTTTCTATTTATGGAAAGTGGTTAACCCTAAATTAAGGAAAATAGGTTAAGTGACCTAGAAATGGGTTAAGTAACCTAAAAATGGGTTAAGTGACCTAGAGGATGAAAGTATAAATAAGATATCTATGGTCTCTTGTAGATCATCCTTTTTGTGGATCAATGGAGAGATTCTTGTGAATATCTTTTGGAGTATTGATGGAGAGCTTCTTGTGAATATCTTTTGGAGTATTGATGGAGAGCTTCTTGTGAGAGAATATTATTGGTGTGGATCTCTTGAGCATGATTGAAGATCTATTCTGAGGAAGAGAGCGAGAAGAGGATCTCATGGATGCATCAAAGTTTCGGCAATGTCGGATATCTTGACGAAAAAATTCTCGGAGCTTCAGAAACCCTAGTTTTTGAGGTATACGCAAGTTGTCTATATATAGGGTGCGTATGCATTGAAGGTATACGCGGGCTGACTGTGTACATGGAGCATATAGTGGATAAAATCATGGAGATTTGTGTTTGAGCTGGTGCAATCTCTTAGATGATGAGGTAGGTTCCAGATCTGCATTCTATGGGTTCAGATATATCACTGAGACACTGGTATGGTTACATTATTGTCTTGATGGATATTATTGTTTGAAGTGTTGTGAATGCTTAGGGCATTCTTGGTATGGATTCTATGATATCGTTCAGTTTGGATGATTTGGTTGATGGAGTGATCAGTACTCTTGTGATTCAGTGGTGACATGATTGCTATGGTATACTAGTTGTTTATACATGATTGAGATAACATTCATATTGATTTGTTGTGGAGCATGAGCAAGCTATTGGAGAGCTTGGATGTGTTGTGACTGGCTGGTGGTCAGATTGGACAGTTAGAGACATAAGATAATGATATATTGATTGCAGAGAATCTGAGTTGACCTTGAAGGACAAACCCTAACAACTCAGAAGGTATACACAGGTTTTTGTATACACCGACCGCGTGCATACGCGGGATGTAGTGAGCCATGACGCATGCACACGCTGGCTGCACTACTGACAGGTCGCATACCTGTTGATAGATTGATATATGTTGATGATTGTTTCCTCATCTCAGTTGGTGCTGAGGGTGTAAGATGAGTCTTGCATTATAGAGCTGGTGCTCTTGTAGAGTTGTACTCTATTCAGTTGTTGCTGATAAACCCCCAGATTGTTGTCCATAATAAAAAGAAAAATTGTACATACATCTTGTGTTCTTTGTGTTCCTTGCGATGATGAGTTATTGATGATATGTGTTGCTGATATATGCTGTTGATATATGTTCATATCTAACTGTTTATAAATGACAACAATGGGTAATGAATACATGTTGAATGTTAACTAAGGATTTTTATGTAAAGAGGGAAGTTTTGGGAAAAAGAGCCCCACACTCATTCACCCCCCTCTAAGTGTGGTAGGTGTGTCCAACAGAGTTTATATGAACTCCTCTGGTCAAACCAGAGGAGTTGGCGTAAAGTTGCGTGATGGAAACAAAATTTTCAGAAGAAAAAGCAAGAAGCTCGTCGATGGTTACCAGAGCAATTAGAGGGAACTCGTCCTAAAACCCAGAACTCAATCTTTGAAAATTTTCTTAAGTGTCCAGATTTAAAAGGTGCAAACTCAACCAAGATGTTAAACTTAAAGTGGCATGCTTAGAGAGGAAGGAGAAACTACATCCAAAAACTCAATTTGAGAAATTTTCAAAGAGGAGAAAATAAAAAAGGGGCTCAATTTTATTGGAGGGGTTTGGCAAGAAAAAGTACAAGAAAATGGAGGGTTGTGGTTCCTGGCACAACAAATGGTGACACACTAGGAGAAGCCATGAAACTCTATAGAGATGGTATCCAAACTTGAAATTTTGAGGGAAGAGAGCATTGTAATGCATGACCCAAGAGAGAAAGAGTAGGTCCCATAGCTATTTTAGAATACATATCTTTACGAGACAAAATTTGTAGGATACAAAGAAGAACTTAGGACCATACCTGAAATATATTAACCATTAAAAAATACATTTTCCCATGTGTTGTTGGGGAAAAACACCCTACGGACTAGCAAACTAGGGTCAGACTTGCATGCAGATTTTGACCGAATATAAATTACTTTTTTACCTACGACCCAAGATTTAAACCCCTCTTTCACGGTAAATGCATGGAAGAGGACCACTAACCTTATTACCAACGTTCGATGTAGATCCTCTGTTTCTCTTCGATTAATTGCTTGCACTGCTCCTTCCATAGATGACCTGCATTCAAGACAAACAACAACTATGCATGCATGCTACTTCTATACTCAAGGGTTAGAAATCAAGCATAAATTAATCAAAACATAGACAATTCATGCATTGGGACGGGAAAAGTATTCTTTTTTATTATTGAAAGTGAATCAACTTACAAAAAATCTGAGACCGACCACCGCTCCTTGAACTTGATCCTGGGCTCCTCCTCTTCTGTCCTTCAACTGCTTTGCGTTAAATATCCTTTGGCATGAGGAAAGGCTAAAGGGTTGGGACAATGGATTACGTAAATGGGCAAAGTTTCTTCGCTATATTTTTTCCTCCTCCAAATAGTACCCCTACCCCTTCTTTTATAGGCTAGAAGGAGCTAGGGTTTTGGAAGAACCCTCGGCCATGCATGGCCGGGAGTTTCAGTTAACTGGCCCATAGCTTTTTGTTCTGTTGGCAACTTTCCTTTTTTCGTGCTTTGTTAGGTACACGCGGGCTGTAGTGGGTCAGCCAGCGTGTACACACGTGCAGTAATGGGTTAGGGTGCGTGGGCCTTGACACAAGAGGATTTTTAAAGAGTTTGTTCAACATAGTTTTGGCAAAGAAGGGATATGAGTTGGCCTGATGCCAGGTAAGCATGTGTGGTGCAATTTAGGGTAATAACAGATGCCCCCTAATGTGTGAGGTTAGAATAGCATCTGATGGTCGAAATACATTACCAATCTTTACTGATGCGTCGAATGATTGAGCCCAAGGATCAGAAACCAGGAGGTGTTGTCTGTAAAATAACAAATGTCTCACCGAGGCAGGCATACCCATGCTCGGGATAAAATAGAACCATGGCTACCAATCAAATACACTGTAGATCCATGTCAAATAACTATAAAGAGTAGCCGCGAATAATACACAGTGGAGCTACATCTCGAAATCAGAAAGATATACATATAGAGTATCCATCTTCCAGAAGCTGATTTGGCCTGATGGTTGGAATTCAGAGCTCGAGCAACAACTTCAAAATCTTCTTAAACTCGGGTAGGAGTGTAATATGAGTGTACGACTGCACTACCCAGAGGTCTTCGACGGCTCTTTGGTTATGGACTTGATAATCTTGATGATCGGATTGAAGGCTTCAGTGATTTCGAACAAGGACTTGATTGGATGTTCAGGATGGCCAGGTATGCGGACAAGAGACATATTGCAGAGGGGCCGACTTAGGATTAGTGACAAACTTCCCTTGGACAACAACACAACAAGTGATAAGACTCAGGCAACATATATGTTAATCATAAGTCTACGAAGCAGGAGGCAACACAAACTCTCCATATGTTTGGAAGAATAACCAAATGGTGGAGGACACAACTCTATATAGTGAGAAAAATCTTCCTAAGGTCGTACTACATCCCATAGTATGATGATCAAACGGACAGATGTGCTTTATCCAAGGGCGAATCATTATGCTTCCAATAAAGAAAATACTTTTCCCATCCTCTTTTTGGGGTATATTTGATTTTTTTTTTCTTTTGGATATTTTCGGAAAAAGAATAAAGGAATATTACGTTACAATTGAGGAACGGGTACTGCAAACATACTAGCTCAAGGCACAAGGACAAGATTGATGTTCTGGAAAAATGATACTCGGGAAAAATCCTCAAGCGGCCAAAGGTGTTAAGACGCAGAAGAAAATTGTCACAAGGCTGGTGGATAAGGTATGAAAATGCGGTTGACAAAACACACAATGGTAACGTCCTTCGATGTAAGTTTAACGAGCCTAGAGAAGGGAAGCTCGGTGGTTTTTCATATTTAGAGAGTCTGAAAAAGCATAAAAGAAGACTCCACTGGGGTACCTTTTTCGACAATAGTCTAGTGAAAAAGGGATAAACTAGCACCGATTAGAATCAATTCAAAACCATTTTAACGAGTGTGACAAGGACAAGATCACTCGGCCATTTTTTCACTTTTAAAGAGTCTGAAAAAAGCTTAACTATGGACTCCATCAGGAATATTCTTCTGGACCAATTTAACGAGTGTGAAAGAATAAGGTCACTCGACGATCTTTTCAATTTTAGGGAGTCTGAAAAGAGCTTAACTATGGACTCCGGGGGGGTTTCTTTTTCGTAAGTTTAGTCCCTCAGGCCCGAAAAAGGGATAAAATCATACCTGAGAGTACTCTTATAAAGAATGGGAATTCGATTGAGTATACCTTTGTTCGAACAGTTGACCGTCCAGACCGAAAAAGGGGTAAACTACTGCCGGACAGACGTGACTTCAAATTTCAGTTTAACGAGCGTGAAAGGCCACAAGATCGCTTGGCAATCTTTTCATTTTTAGAGGATCTGAAAAGGGATTAAAAGGAGACCCATTATTTGTTGGGAGTCCCAAGGGTGAGACAAAGAGTGAAAAAGACTCATGCAATTGAGGCTCAAACTCATATTCAGGAAAGACTATATGGACTCCCGAGCCTACAATGGTTTTAGAAACGGCATGGACACCATAATGCAACTAGGAACTACCTAGGGCATCCATGTTCTAGTAAGCTCTACCACCAAGTTGCGACACTTCTAGAGTAGATATGACGGTTCCGTGTCACAACCTGATGGGATCGATCCTATAGTATAAGAAAAAGACAACAAGATGCAAAAGTTGGGGTGGTAACCTAACCTATATGCTCAAGTTGAATTTTTTTTTTTTTTTTTATGGACCGTCAATATTTTCTTAAAACTAAAAAAAAATTGTCCCAATACTCGATCAAATCCCTCCCACATAACTCCTGGATCACTCTAAATGGTTTTTGGTATAAAGAAACGGATAAGGGGGGCCAAAAAAGTGACAAAAAGAGGCCAAAAAGTCTATAAATAGAAGCTGGCAGCTCATTATCACCATTCACTACTACATTTGGGTCAAATTCCGACGGTGTGTTCGACGCAATTGCGACTTTCTATTGTCGAAAGACC
>JASDQU010102898.1:151651-162391 GCA_032191745.1 Picea mariana | reverse complement strand
TGATTAACTGAACTCTCACTAGTGCATGTTTAATTACAACTAGTACAACTGATCTTAACTCACTTAACTACACTTATAGTTCTATTACAAATCCAACTCACTTAGTTATGAATGAAATAATAGATTAATATTTATTGTCCAATTTATTTAAGGGAAAAATAAATTAGACACATGTTTCTTGTTGACTTTTCAACACTCCCTCTCAACAAGAAAGGGATTATCCTTCACCCTAATTCTGTCTCTATGATATTCAAATTTGCTCCTGGTGAGCGCCTTCGTCAGAATGTATGCATCCTGATCTTTCGTAGGAATGTATTGAAGCAACATGATCTTCTGCTACACACAATCTCTGAGATGAAGATACTGGATATCTATATGCTTATATATGTCATGAAACACATGATTAATCGAGATTTTAATGCAACTCTGATTATCACAATAAATCACTGTCGGATCTAAATGAGAACCAAACAAACCAACCAAGATCTTCCTCATCCAAATAGCCTCACATGTAGCTTGACTCGCTGCCATGTATTCCACTTCCACTGAACTGAGTGCCACAGATATTTGTTTCCTACTATACCAAGAAACAATTGTAGATCCGATACTAAAGATCCCCCCTGATGTGCTCTTTCTGTCCGTTGGGCTGCTTGCCCAATCTGCATCCATGAAGCCATGCAATTTCACCTCATTCGTGTGTCTGTACCATAATCCATACTCAAATGTGCCCTTTAGATATCTTAGGACATGCTTACCCGCCTTCCAAAAGAGTTTGGTAGGCTTAACCATCGCTTGACTTAGCTGGTTAACCGCGTAGCAAATGTCCGGTCTCGTGTTCACTAAATACATTAGTGAACCCACTAACTGTCGATAGACAGTAGCATCCACTACCTCTCCAGAAGTAGCATCCTCTTTCCTCCAGTTTCCTGGAAGAGGAGTATCCATGGGTTTGCATCCCTCCATGTGAAACTTACTCAGTATCTCCCTTGCATACTTTCCTTGAGACACAAAAAGTTCACCATCTCACTGCCATATTTCCAATCCAAGGAAATGATGAAGAAGGCCGAAATCCTTCATCTCAAACTCCTTTGCAAGGTCATCCTTGCATGAGTGTATCAGCTGCTCATCACCAGTAAGTATTAAATCATCAACATAAATCAAAACGATTAAAAGCTTAACCTCCACCACAATTTGGTATAGGTTTGCATTCGCTTAACTTTTGGTGAAGCCCAGTCCGGTGAAATAGATGTCTATCCGAGTGTACCAAGCACGGGGTGCTTGCTTTAGCCCATACAGTGCTCTCTTGAGTCTTCACACATGTGACTCTCTGTCAAATGTCTCAAAACCTTCTGGCTTCTCAATGTACACTTCTTCCTCAATGATCCAGTTGAGGAACGCAGTTTTTACATCCATCTGATGAATGCGCCAGCCCATCTGCACTGAGAATGAAAGGATGGATCTTATGGAAGAGTACCTTGCGATAGGTGCAAAGGTCTCATCATAATATATCCCCTCGATCTGTGAGAATCCTCGGGCCACAAACTTGGCCTTGTATTTCTCCACACTCCCATCAGTAGCTTGCTTTACCTTGTAGATCCATCTCGAACCTACCACTGATTTATCAATCGGTCTTGGGACAATTTCCCATGCATTGTTTTTGACAATGGAGTCAAACTCCTCTACCATAGCATCAACCCAAGTGGGGTCCTGCACTGCTTCCTGAAAGGAAGATGGTTCAGTCACAATACATTTGCTCATGAGAGCCATGTATCCAGCAAATTGATCAGGAGACTGTCTTTGTCTGCACTGTGAAGTAGGGGCTCCTACATTCTGTGCAACATCTAGTCTCAATCTGTTAGCTTTCGTGGTGCACTTTCTGTCATTTCCGATGGATGGATCTGCTTGAGTGGTTTCGTCCACTCCATGAACCTCTTCATTTGGCTGATCCACATCTTGAGACTCATCCTTGGGAACCAACAGTTCCTCTTCTGCATGCAAGTCTATCTCCCTCTCAAGCGACAACCGCATGGATTTCCCCTCATCGAATTTTATATCTTGTCACATAACAGTCATCTTACTGTTCAGAAAATACACATGATAATTATGGGGTGTTTCTGTGTACCCCACAAATATCCCAACTTCAGTAGTTGGTTCCAGCTTCTTCCCGGCATCCTTGGTCACATGCACATAAATAGATGAACCAAAAATTTTAAAATGAGAAATATTAGGTTTATTACCAGTAAAAGATTATTTAGGTGTACTCATGCCAAGTACTCTATGAGGACAACGGTTCTGCACAAAAACCGCAATATTGCATGCTTCTGCCCACAAATGAATTGGTAGGCCCTGATCATGCAACATCACTCGTGCTGCACCCACGATTGTTCTGTTCTTTCTCTCTGCGACCCCATTTTGCTGTGGGTTATGAGGCGCTATGAGTTCTCTTCGAATTCCTTCTCTGCTACATAAGTCTTTGAATTTTTTAGAGATGTATTCTCCACCATTATTGCTCCTTGGAGCCTTCACTTGCTTCCCCGACTCTTTCTCCACCAATGCTTTACACTCACAAAACTTTGAGAATGTTTGATCCTTCTTCTACATGAAGAATATACAGCATTTACGAGAAAAGTTATCAAAAAAATTAACATAATACCTATGTTTTTTTGTTGAAGCAACCGAGAATGGTCCACACACATCCGTGTGAATTCTCTCCAGGATCACCGAAGCACGGTTCTCCTTTTCATGAAAGATGGACTTTATATACTTCCCCAGGGTGCACCCCTTGCACTGATCTAACTGAGCAAGTGTTCCCATTGGAATTCCAGTAGATATTCGCTGCATGATATTCAAGGCTCCATGATGAATATGGCCCAATCGCCTGTGCCATAATTCGCCCTCATCCTGGCTCACCACTATTTCTGCCTTGCCTATCATGGCACCGCAGCCAACTACCTCCAGCATGTAGAGATTCTTAACTCGAATCCCTATATTCTTGACTTGACCCATTGCTTTATGTCACAGGTAGGCTTTACCACTGCTAAAAACAACATCATAGCCTCTGTCCTCCAACATTACGACTGAGACCAAGTTTTTCTTCAGACTTGGAACATGCATAAAGTTTTTCAATTGAAATGGTTTACCTGACTCCATCTGAAAGGTAATGGTACCAATACCAGTTTCACTATATCATCCATCATCGCCCATCTCTATATTCATTTTGAGATCTTTCTCCTCCAAGTCAATGAAAGACTCTTTATCTCCCATCATGTGGAATGAAGTGCCACTATCCAAATACCACACCGATCCCGATGCACTTGAAGCCATGCATGAGATCAAAGAGAAATCAAGCTCAAATTGTGAGACAAGAGCCTCACAAGTTGCAGATCCAACAACCGTCTTGTTCTTCCTCTTCCGCAGACAGTTAGTAGTGATATGCCCATGTTCGTGACAGTGAAAACACTTCACTTTGGACAAATCCAGCTTCTTGACTTTAGACTCAGATTTTGGATGGAATTTCTTCCTTTTCCTTTTCCTTGCCTTGGAAGTCAAAGCACAATCCTCTTCATCATCACGCTTTGATGAAGACCCATCTCTGGTGTTGTGCCTGAACTCCTCTTGCACTAGATCCGGCCATAGTCCTTCCCAATCCGACAATTTTTCCCTTCCATTGACAGAGTCTTGATAACTGTGCCAACTCTTAGGAAGACCTAGGAGCACCAAGCTCACCAAATCATCAGCAGTGACTGTTATTCCCACACTTCCAAGCTCATCCCGACATTGGACAAACTTCATGAGATATTTTGGAATGGTGTCACCTTTCTCCATCTTGATCTTCCTGAGTTTATCTTTAAGCGTCAATTTCCTATGGTTGCTACTATTTTGGAACAGATCTATCAAAACCTTCCACATTGCATGTGGTGTGGTTTTCCCATGGAGACTTGAGACAATGTGGTATTTTACTCCTTCCAACAGAATCCTTCTCGCCTTCGCCACTTTCTTTTTCCATGCATCAAGATTTGCAGTGTATGTCGCATCCGGCTTAGGAACATCATTGTCAATGTAACCCTTCAAGCCATTGTCTTCGAGTACTACTTCCATCCCGTCCTTCCAAGCAATGTAGTTCGAGCTACCTTTGAGTGCAGGCTCCAACCTCAAGCCATTGAAAGACATTTTCAATCTTGAATCAAGTGTCGCACCAAGAAAATCTTGCAAATTCGAATGTTATCCAACCACCAAAACTCAACCGCTGCAATCCCTCTTCCCTGGGAGGTTCACACCCCTCCTGAGAGTAGCCTGAGGGAAGTTCTCACCCTGCCTGTGTGTAGCCTGCGAACTTGCCTGGGAAGTTCGCACTCTGCTTCACTGTAGGGTGAGGGGAGTTCACACTTCTCCCTTAAGCATCCTGCGAGAATGTCAATGAAGTTCACACCCTGCCTTTGTCTAGAGTGCAAGAATTTATGCTTTGAGAACTGAGCGTAGTATACAGTACTAAATTTCACACCTTGCTAGAGACAGGACCTGCGAGAATGAAACAATGTTCACACCTCATTTCCGTAGCTCCGTGGCCTCTGTGGCTCTAATACCATGTAGAAATTTCAATACAAATTAAGTATTTTCTGCAATTCTCCTGATCTAACAATTTACACCACTGTTAAATACATAATCGCTTCTACTATTATTCTTGCAGAAAATTTAACCACAATCACAACCAAAATCACAAAGTGAAATATCAAGAACACATAACACAAAAGATTTTTCGGGAAAGCATAAAGCTAAAAACCCAACTATCATATATTATGTATATCATGAATCATGAAACAATCTCATACACAACTCTAATCCAAGAGCTCTCAGTATAATACAATCATTTCACACTGTCATACACAAATCAACAAATACATGTGCTAATTCCTGTGTTCAGACAACTTGCCTCCTTCGCACAAACTCTGCAATTCGAATTCTCACAATGGTAATTAACAAATTGCCTATTTTGCACATGCTCATAAGCATATCCACTGCATGTGTGATCAAATCAAAACTGATAGCCAAACTGTCCCTTTCACCTGTTATCTCAATCGGGTCTCCACTGGATTTGACATGCATGTAGTTAACTGTGGTGAATCTTCAGTTGCATGTGAGTTCACTAATTAACTGAACTCTCACTAGTGCATGTTTAGTTACAACTAGTACAACTGATCTTAACTCACTTAACTACACTTATAGTTATGTTACAAATCCAACTCACTCAGTTATGAATGAAATAATAGATTAATATTTATTGTCCAATTTATTTAAGGGAAAAATAAATTAGACACATGTTTCTTGTTGACTTTTCAACAGTAAATTCACACACGCATTATATTGATTATCTTGTATGTGAGTAAGTGATTCTTATCTAAGGTAACCAAGGAGATATGAGGCGAATTTCAGAGGGAAGATGAAGTAAAAAAGGGAGAAATTCTAAGGGAAGATGAAGTCTTATGAGCATGTGTTCTAAGGTATGTTATTTACAGGTCATCTTACCATTTTTTCTATAACTATTTTAATATAAAGAATAAGATCATGAAAATTGAAGGAGGCTGAGAAGACATGTCAATATACCCATGGTAAAAATTTTCGCTTCTGGGTCATTTTATTTTCCGAGATACACTCTATGGAAAATAGGATTTTTGGCTAGTCCTAAAACTAGTCTCAAACAGGTGTTCCGGGTAAAATAGTCATAACTTCTTCATAGAGGATACAAATTTTGTGAGAAAACATTCATTTTATAGATTACAATCTTTATTATGTTGTGTATCATTTTAAGATATATATATATATATATATATATATATATAATATTCCATGGGTGGCATTCTCTACAAGTTCACTCTCTAGAATAAGCCAAAATTCAACAAGGTCTCCCATTTTTACTATAAATCCTTTTTTGGGATGTTCCAGGTAATAAACATTGGAAGAAATGTAGAGAAGACATTGAATAATATTGGGTAAAAGTTTCAAACATTTATTCAGTACAGGTACGGAGTTATGCTTGTTGAAAGTTAGGGTTTGTGACTAATCCAAAAACTAGTCTCGTGAGACTAAGGTAAAGTTTGATGAAGATGCTATTCTCTTGTTGGTGAAGTTGAGGAAGGTATGTAGGTCTATCATCAGATACACCAAGTATACTATAGAGTTACATGTATGTTTATATGCATTTTTTAGCGTTACATGTTGATGATGTTATGGTGCATGCTTGAGGCAAGTCTTTGGTATATTGTTGAGGCATTGGCACATGCTTGAGGCACATATTAGGTGCATGGTTGAAGCATATACTTGATACATTCTATTGGTTATTTTTTGAGGTACACCGTCGATGGTAATTTCTTTATATATCCTATGGTACATGGTGTATGGCATGATTGAGTGATATGGTATATGGTTGAGATACATTGTTGGTACATGATATGGTACATGTGTTGATGTACATGGTTGATACATGGTATGGTACATGATTGTTTCTTGGTATGGTGTTGATGGTTGGGGCATATGGTACAGGTTATGGTGCATGGTTGATGCACGGTTTAGCACAGGTGTTGGTGCATGGTTTGGTACAGGTGTTGGTGCATGGTTGATGCACTTGTTGTGGTACATGGCTGATTCTTGGTATGGTACAAGTTGATGATTTGTTACATGATTTGGTACATGGTTGAGACACATATGTTGTGATGGTATGTTGGTGATCTTGGTACATTATTGATAGAGGCATGTGCTAGTGATGTTGAGAATATGGTTTGAGATATTCTCTTGGTGATATTGGCATGAGTTGCATGCGAATGAGAGTGGATTTGGTCTTGTGGATGCAATAGTGATTCGTTGGACAGGTTGTTGAGACATTTATTTCTTGGATAGGTTGTTGTGATAGTTATCAGTTGGACATGTTATTGTGACAGTGACAAGTTGGATACAGTGATAGTTTGATAGGTTATAGGTTGTTGTGATAGTGACAGTGATAGTGGCAATGAAAGTGGCAATGACTGTGGCAGTGATAGTGATAGTGGCAGTGACAATGGTAGTGATTGTGGTAGTGATAGTTGGTCGACACTTATACTTCAAGGCGATAGAACAGTTCAAGGGAAGGGTGTTGTATCCTCCTTCTGATTGGTGTCAGAGAATCAGGGATTTGGAGCTTCCTTCAGGTTGGAGCCCGAGAACTAAGTGGTTGTAGCTGGAGAACCTAGGGGGTTGTAGCCTCTTTTTGGTTGGAGCTGGAGAATTCAGGAAGTTGTAGATTCCTTCAGGTTGGAGCTTGTAAATAGGGGGTTGTAGCCTTATTCTAGTTACAACTGGAGAATTGGGAAGTTGGTGCTTCCTATGAATGAATTCCTGATATATAAGAAAGCATTCTATGGTTTTCACCCGTTTGGATAAAATCTGGTGTATTGTGTACTTATGTGATGATGCTGATGTGATGGTTCTTATGTTTATATTCTCATTATATATTGATGATATATGCTCATGATATACTGATGATATATTGATGATATACTATTGAACATTGTTGATAAATTTGAATTTTATATATTGTGGTTAAAAGTGGTAAACGTGATCATACGGATTCACCGCCCCTCTCAGTATTCCAACAATTGGTATCAAAGCGAGTTCCTTCAAGGAAACAATTTAACCACTGGAAGGTATATCATGGAATACAGTATAAATGGAGCACCAATTTTCAATGGTCATAAGGGTCTAAAGTATGAATTGTGGAGTTGTTGGATGAAGGTATTTTTACAAGCATAGGGGTAAGATGTTTGGTACTTAGTTGTTATAGGATAAAATGCAACAAAGAAACTAAATATTGCAGCCAAGAAGGAATTGAAAAGGAATAAAAAAAATAGCAATGGATTTTATCTTGGAAGGATTGATTGATTCAGTAAAGGACAAAGTGGGAAAATGTCTATGTGGCACACTAATATCATAACAAATGAGACATACAAAACATTTTGTAGTAGAGAATATCCACATGTACTTCGCCCAGAATTTGTCACACTTGTTGAAACAGACCTTGAATTTTTGACCTGGAGGATAAATTTTTTTTTTGTATTTTTGAGTCTTTGCATTTTATAAATTTCCTAAAGCAAAAATTTCATATCCAACGAATTCGTGATGCCTTTATGGTTCATTTTCGGATAAAAAATGATTAAAAATCTAAACGAACATAAGTTTCAAACACTTTTTGAAATGATCTTTTAAATCAACAGTAATGTTAAAAACTTAAGGAGTTTTAAATTTACATCGGGATATCGGGATTCGGAGTTTTGAAATAACAAAGGTTCAACACAAATTGAATAGCGAAATCTCGATTCCCGATTTCCCGATACATTAATCCTTAGTTAAAACATCATTTACTTAAATCAAAAGTTAAAGAGGTTTAAACTTGAAGTTAATCTCATCGCAAAATCGGGATTTGCGATTTTGTGAGAACAAAGAAACTTGTCATCGTATTTTCCGATTTCCCGATTTCGCGATATAGTTAATCCTTAAGTGAAGTTTGGAGTTAATCTAATTAATGTTAAGCATGATTAAGAGTAAATAATCATATCGGGATATCGGGATTCGCGGTTTTGTAAGCAACATTTTTAATGTTATTGGATTTCCCGATTTCCCGATTAATGAAATTTTGAAAAAGTTTAATCTGGATTAATTAAGACAATAAAAATGTTTTAACTTAAATGATATATCGCGATTTCGGCAATCGGGGTTCTTCGTTGACTTGTTTCCTTGAAATCAAAAGTTCTGAAACTCTGATACGAGTGTTTTCAAATTTTAAATCAAGATTAACACTAATTAATCATTCGTATAAACAAGGTTTAAAGTAAGATTTTTGATAAATGAGCTTTAATGCGGCATTATCCAATTTGGAAAGTTTTTGAATACACTGAGAAATCTTAAGTACAAACATTAAATGCATATATTCGGGGATATATTTTGCATTAATTTCATAACAGAGGTACAAATCTCAATGATTTTATGATATATTCGAAGTAAATTTTGAAACGTTTACATTATCATTTCGAAGCTAAATTCCTCTCTGTTACAGGTTTTCAAGTGAACACAGAGCCATGGCACCAAAAAAGGGCTTCGAAGAAAAATGAAGAGCAACCAGAAGGCAATATTATTTCCGATACTACTGCATCTGGGGTAGTACACTCTGTCAAATCATAGGCTGCAATTGCAGAAAAAATGGAGGATGAATTTAAATATGCAGACACTGGTGCAGACAACCATCTCCGAGATATCTCCGAGACTGAGCTTCATAAGGTTGCTGCGTGCCCGAGACTTGTTTCATATACTGATATGATTATCTGGGCACTGGATAAAGTAGACGTTCCGACCAGAAGTATTCTGAACGAACAAGGAGCTGTCATCGGCTCATTCAGACCTGAACATATCCAAGTAATGTATAAGCTTTCGCCCAATTATAGGCATACTTTTAATACTGAGTTTGTAGCTGCATTTCAAAGAAAAGAGTGCGTTGAAGGTGGCCAAACATACCCTGACATGATAACAGGATGGGCCAGAGATGAAAACAAGTTTAGGGCTAATGAACATGGAATTTATGCCACATCTTCCATAAATGAATATATGGTGTATTTAGCAATGATGTTATGTAGACTTTTTGGGAGAAAGGATCCTTTTCATTTTAATGCAGATTGGACACCTTTCTTAGAGGAAGTTTCAGAGGGACGCAGTTTCAATTGGAAAAAAATTCTATCAGATAACATTTCATCAGAGGTTCTGAATTACAAAGCAGCTAGGTCAAAAGGACAACCAGTGTCTTTTTATATGTCAGCTTATATAATGGATGCCATTTGCTTTATGACTCCTTTCCCACTTATGAATTGGAATTGGAATGTTTCTTGTCTAGAGCTCGTGCATAAATACCATTCAGCTCTCTGGGAAGAAAATGCAAAAACTTCTTTTTATGAGGTTTGTCATTATGTAATGATCCCTCTGCACAAATTATTCCTGGGATGCGAGCCCCCTCGTATTTCTAATACCATCATAGAAAACCTCAAAACAGTCGCTGACTGGTTCATCGAGGAAAATTTTTCCTATGTGAGGGTTTATGGCTCTACCATTCCACCTCATGCACTCCCAAAAATATTACCAGACAGGTTAATATGCAGAGAAGTGGCTTATCAGCTAGTAAATGGTGGTATTGGGCTAAAATTAAAAGCTCAACAGAAAAAGGCATGGCCATCTTTCCCTGTTTATCTAGGAAAATTTGTTTTATTAAATATAGGCCATTCTAAAGCAGAAGCCGAATCAATGGACGAAGTGAAGTTAGTAAATATAGAGCTCAGGAAACACGACCCATACCAAATAATCAGTCAACATTTCACACAATGTGGTTTGAAATCATATGAACACGAAGTCTCGGTTTATGATGATGTTTTTAGAAATGCTAAATCTTATGAGGAAGTTCAGACTAGAGTGCAAACCTTGTCACCTGATGCATAGGTGGGGTTTGCATCTTTTCAAAGAAATAGAAGGCAATGTCTGCCAAAGATTTTACAAGGCGAAATGCCATCACAAGAGCAAGAAACAATTCCTCCGGGGTTTGAAACCATTATTCAGTATAATGCAAGTGACAAAGATAAATTGAAAGAGTCTGAAATACCTCCTCAGAATACAGAGGATTCTCAGACCAAAGAAACACAGACAGAAAAGGGAAAAGGAATAGAAACAAACCCAATA
>JASDQU010102898.1:134926-146856 GCA_032191745.1 Picea mariana | reverse complement strand
GATCCTTTTCATTTTAATGCAGATTGGACACCTTTCTTAGAGGAAGTTTCAGAGGGACGCAGTTTCAATTGGCACAAAATTCTATCAGATAACATTTCATCAGAGGTTCTGAATTACAAAGCAGCTAGGTCAAAAGGACAACCAGTGTCTTTTTATATGTCAGCCTATATAATGGATGCCATTTTCTTTATGACTCCTTTCCCACTTATGAATTGGAATTGGAATGTTTCTTGTCCAGAGCCCGTGCATAAATACCATTCAGCTCTCTGGGAAGAAAATGCAAAAAATGTTTTTTATGAGGTTTGTCATTATGTAATGATCCCTCTACACAAATTATTCCTGGGATGTGAGCCCCCTCGTATTTCTAATACCATCATAGAAAACCTCAAAACAGTCGCTAACTGTTTCATCGAGGAAAATTTTTCCTATGTGAGGGTTTATGGCTCTACCATTCCGCCTCATGCACTCCCAAAAATATTACCAGACCGGTTAATATGCAGAGAAGTGGCTTATCAACTAGTAAATGGTGGTATTGGGCTAGAATTAAAAGCTCAATAGAAAAAGACATGGCCATCTTTTCCTGTTTATCTAGGAAAATTTGTTTTATTAAATATAGGCCATTCTAAAGCAGAAGCCGAATCAATGGACACAGTGAAGTTAGTAAATATAGAGCTCARGAAACACGACTCATACCAAATAATCAATCGGCATTTCACACAATGTGGTTTGAAAGCATATGAACATGAAGTCTCGGTTTATGATGATGTTTTTAGAAATGCTAAATCTTATGAGGAAGTTCAGAGCAGAGTGCAAACCTTGTCACCTGATGCAYAGGTGGGGTTTKCATCTTTTCAAAGAAATAGAAGGCAATGTCTGCCAAAGATTTTACARGGCRAAATGYYAGCACAAGAGCAAGAAACAATTCCTCCGGGGTTTGAAACCATTATTCAGTATAATGCAAGTGACAAAGATAAATTGAAAGAGTCTGAAATACCTCCTCAGAATACAGAGGATTCTCAGACCAAAGAAACACAGACAGAAAAGGGAAAAGGAATAGAAACAAACCCAATAAACCTTGATGATATTCCAGAAAATGTTGGGGGAAC
Source organism: Picea mariana (assembly GCA_032191745.1). Lineage (NCBI taxonomy): Eukaryota > Viridiplantae > Streptophyta > Pinopsida > Pinales > Pinaceae > Picea > Picea mariana. The sequence continues at coordinate 145,750 of JASDQU010102898.1, read as the reverse complement.
AGCTTCACGGGAACTTGGTAGCCCTATTACAGCATTGACTCCACTTCAGTCAACTTTTGGAATCCCTCATGAAGGAGTTCTATATGTAAGTGATTTAGAGCCAATCACCAGAAATGAAATTCCTTCATCTGATTATTTTTTCAGTAAAAAATGAAGAGCTGTCTTGAAACAGGAATTACATCTTGTAGGAGAAATAACGGTCAAAAAACATAAAATTATCATTGATGGAAAGAAGCTAAATGAGGGATAATTTGCTACAGAGCTAGCAGGAACCATGGGTGCTATAGCATCAGCCAATATGTACTCTGTAGGAAATCTAACCACTATGATAGAGCAAAAAGATAGGGAAATAATGAAGCTGCAGCACAGATTAAAGGAGAATGAAAAAATTATTGGCTGGGGAATACAAAAAGGTCTAGAACAGGCTAGACTCAAAGACATCCAAGAAATCCAAAAGTTAAATGAAAATTTGGATGAGGCAAAAAACATGATACAGGTTACTCAAGAACAAGTGCAAAAGTTGGGCAATGAAAATAAATCTCTGGAAGATAAAATCATTTCAATTACTAATCAAGTAATTGAAATGGAACATTTCAAGACTAAAGCATCAAAGATATATGTAAATATTGAGGAAGAACAATAGAAGATATTTTGTAATCTGGAGATCATCCAAAATTATTTTCAAGAATCTAAGAGGTCTATGGAAAAGGTAGTGCAAAAAGAAAAAGAAGCTAAAGCAGCAAGGAATTCTTTCCAAAAAATAATAACTTCTTTACAAAAAGAAGAAACTGGAAAATCACAAAAATTATCCATTTCARAGCAGTTGAAAGGAGATATAATGATAAAAGTTTGGGAAACAAAATTGGAAGGATATAAAAGAATTACAAAAGGAGTCAATGAAGATTGTCAAAAGATCTTCGATTTTATTGAAAAAGATTCAGTACATATCGGGACATATGAATTTTCCGAGTTGTTAGGAGAAACCGACATTAACAGGTATCAAATGAAAACAAAAGAAGAACTTGAAGAAAAGAAAGTGGAAATCTCAAATATCAAAGTGGTCAACATTGCAGAAATTGACAAGTGGATGATAGCTTCAAGTTCAAAATTGGAGAAAGTTAAATTCACAGAGAAAACAATAGGAAGCCAGTTGCCAGGCCTACAAAGAAGTTTCTTATCTTTTGAAGCAAACGAAGTACCAGAGGCTCCTAAAGCCTTGGAGAACTTTTTAGAAAAATATGTTCAATACATGGAAGCAGATAAAGAAAGTTCTTCAACTCAAATTTAAAACTTTGTAAATACTTTATTTTCATAATTTTGAAATAAATTGTAAACAGTTGACATTAGTTTATGCAACCGAAATATTAGGAAGTTGGTTAGTTACCAATGAAAGACTTTGATAGAAATGTATAAATATAGTTTCAAGAGGCTGAAAAAGGGCTTCATAAATTTTGGAGAAAGCCAATTTTTGTATCATCAGCTTTGAAGTTTATCGGAATATAAACCGCAAACAAGATTCTGGATCCTGCAATTTTGTGACTATGTTCTTTCCTCTGTTTATCATGTTTTGTTAAATCTTCCTCTTAATGTGCGTTTCTAACAAGTGAATCAATTTGAGGTTATATTCATTGTTGTTTATTGTTTCAGATTGGTTTGGATGTTGAATGTTTTACAGTCTTTCCTCTAAAATTACTTTAGTGATTTTAAGACCTGTAAACCTTCTGTTCCTTAATACTCAATTCTGTTAGAAATATTGTTTTTCTTTCATCATTGTTAATTGAAATATAAGATTCTTTTTGGATAAAAGCCTTATATTTCTTTGTTCTGTATTTCATCATTTACAATTTCAAAATTGTTACAAAACCAGGAAACGACCTTGATTGTGTCTTTACATTACTGTTTTAGATTTTAAAGTTGTTATCATTAATATCATCTCTGAAAATTTTAAGTAACCAAATGATTAAAAACCCAATTATAAAACTATAAAACCCTAACACCCATGAAAGTTCCTAACGGCAGACAACCTAACGTAGATCTTGGTCTTCAGGATCAAACAAGCATTGCTCTAAACTTATTTAACACTATTCTGTAAACAGAAACCAATAGGGCTGAGTCAGAAAGATCGTGGGCTGCTATTGAACGTGACATTAGCATCCAAGAGCAACAGGAAGCAAGACAGAGACAATTGAGAAACTGAATCTGACCTAGTCTTTCTTTGTTTCTTTGTTTTAAAGTCTTATTATAAAAATATTTATTCAGATGCCTTGACGGTATGTTTTATAGCCTTAAAACATAAACTCAGGAACAACAACACTCATGTTATAACAAATTGAAGATACAAAACATTTTGTAGCCAAGAATATCCACAATGCATGTACTTGGCCAAGGATTTTAAATGACAAGTATACGCCGTAGAACCTTTCACTATTTTACAAATTAAATTTTGAGGTGACTGGTATTCTTCTTAGAATCTTGCAATATTTTGCAAAGTTCCAAATATTTTATACCATGTCATCATCTAAAGAACTCTAGGATAAGATACATAATATCCATTCTTCTCCCATTACAGAGTCAAAGATTGCTAAAGAAGATGAAGGTACAAAACAAGAGGTAAGATGATCATCATGTCAGACAGATTCAAAAGAAGAATAGTTTGTAGTCAACATAAGTGAGTTCTTTTTCTTTAATTGTGAAGAGCGCAGACATATTGAAATTGAATTCCCTTATTTGAATATTGAAAGTGATGAGACAAAAAATCCCAATGAAATAGAAGACAATCTTTAGATTGAAAAGGAAAAGTATATTGAAGAATAATTAATCAGTGCTCTGGATAAACTAACAAAATAAAGGAACAAGAACCGGTCACTTGAGGAACAATTAGTCAAGAAGAATTCTCAAGAAAGTTTTGAAGAATCCCAACAGGTCATCATGGAACTAAAATCTTAGCTAGAAGAAGCCAGAAAGATTGAAGAATCATACAAAATTCATATGGAAAAGAAGTAGTTTTTGGGCACAAAATATAAGCACTAATAAAGGAAGAAATAAAAGAGAAGCACTGTTTGGAAACTGAAAGAAAAGAAGCAAAAAATAGAGAGAAGATATTGACAGATCATCTTAAGGAAATAATTGATGACTTAAATCAACTTGAAGTATAATTTGGTCAAGAAGAAAGAATACTTGAAAAGGAAATCATCTCCTTGAAGATCCAACTTGAAGAAGCAAAGAAAACAAAAGAAGTCATGAAGATTCAAATGATGAAGAAAGAAGAAGAGGTTGAGAATCTTGAAGAAGAAGATGTCACATTGAGAAGTACAATTTTCAATCTCAGCAAGAACGTTGAAGAGACAGAAACATCCACATCAATAGTAGAGAATGAAGAGAAGAATTTCGGGTTTCCAAAAAAGAATAATGAAGAAAAGAGTAAGAGTTATGCAGAAATACTCAAAGGAAGGAATCATGGTCAACATGAACAGAAATGAATGAATACAAAAGACCTTCTACATTCAGGAAGTAAATAAACGTCAATCATGATCAATCAAGACAAGAACCTAGAAGGAATACACCACAAACAAGATCATTCACTCCCAATTATGTAAATTTATTTTATGGTCATTGTTTTTATTGTACTAACTTTGGACATAAGGTTGCAGATTGTAGGGCTTATGGAAGAAATGTTCAAGCAATAAATTTTTATGTGGCCCCATGTAACATTGAATGTTACAAATGTCATAACTAGGGACACATATATTGTGATTGTAGAAGCATGATAGATACTTCAATGAAAGAGAACAATGATATCATATATAAGAAAGTATGGAAAATAAAAAAAGAAGAACAAGTGAATAAAGCCCAGGTCCCATAGATTGCAAGATTGACAATAATACGAGATGAAGAAAAATCTACATAGAAAAAGGAAGATGTCAGATACATAAAGGTTTGGAGAATAAATGAAAGAAAATAAGGACAACTGAATAAAGAATAGGTTCCAGAGATCACAGGATTTGCAGTAGTGCGAGAAAAAAAAAAAGAGTAGGTGAATAAAGAACAGGTTCAAGAGATTATACTTTCATGGATTATAGAGCAATATCAATCCATGGGCAGAAGAGGAGATTTCAAAGGTCAGAGAAATGATGACTCTACAAATGAAGAGGAAGATGAATCTGCATCAGAGCGGGTATTCAATCGATCAAGAGAGCAATGTTCCCACAAAAGTGTCAGTTGGCAGAAGTTTATGATTATATTAAGGAAGAGATATATTCAATATAGGTTGTTCCCGAAATGCATAGTTTGTGTTACAGTGGACACATTTATGAGACGATCATTTGCAACCATATAGTATAGTGATAGATGGGTCAACATTGTGAACAATTGAGTAGTAGAGTTATTGACAGCTTGTGACATATGGACATAGATGGATTCGTGATATGATTAACAAGTACAGAAAGTATGGGTCAGAGAAGATGCATAACAATGTATTTACAATTGGAATCATAAGAACATTGTTGAACAATATGGTCAAGTAAACATGAAAAGTAGACAAAGAAACAAAATTTTTGAATGATTTTTATATATGTCATTGAAATTCAAGAGGAAGCACCAATGGAAAATAAACAACATTGGAAGAGAGGAAAGGAAACATATACAGATAGCTCTACATTGATCTACAGAAAATACAAGGGAAGAAAAATCATCAGAGAAAGATCAGTAGCATACATATAGGGGGAGACATATCGATAGGGGGAGTTATCAAATGCATGCCGATAGGGGGAGCAACCCCAAGGAGAGAGACCCTTTGTCATTGATGTCAAAGGGGGAGAGTGAGAAACATTGATGAGAAGAAATGGTCACAGGGGGAGCATAAGCATTGGAACATCAATGTTTCCATCAATGCCAAAGGGGAAGATTGTTGGACAATTGGTTTTCAATGATGTCAACCCTTAGAGATTGATGTCAACCCTTGGAGAGGTCCAGAGATGTGGATAAGATTGTTGGACAATTGAGGGACATTTTTATGATTGATATTGATGATGAGTTAGTTGGGTGCATTTGATGTAGTCTACATGTATCCCCGGAGGTGTGGACATGGGACCCAAAGTTGATTAAGGAATATGAACAAGAAGGATAGTGTAATTGCAGGGAAGAATATCATAGATGGATAGTACATGTTGTTCCATTTCTGGTGAGATGTGGAATGCCACGTGGTTCCTCATGGTTAGGGATATATGAACTTATAACGTTGGAAGCCCCAAAGATGGGTTAAATATCCCCTATGGAAGCTCCAAAGATGGGTTAAGAATCCCCTAATTGGTTTCAAGTCATTAATGAAAGGGTAAAGTGGTTGTAACAAGAAAGTTCAAGAATTCCTAAAGTTAAGGAAATAAGTTACTTAGAAAAAATATATATACACCTCACAAAGTCACTCATAAGTACATTCACACACACTTTATATTGATTATCTTCAATGTGAGTAAGTGATTATTATCTGAATTAACCAAGGAGATCTGAGGTGAATTTCAGAGGGAATATGAAGTAAAGAAGGGAGAAATTCCAAGAGAGGATGAAGTCTTGTGAGGATGTGTTCTAAAGTATGTTATTTACAGGTCATCTTACCATTTTCGCAATAACTATTTTTATAGAATTAATAATATCATGAAAATTGGAGGAGGTTGAGAAGATAAGTCAAGGTACTTGTGATAAATATTTTATCTTTTGTGTCGTTTTATTTTCTGAGATACATTATGGAAAATAAGGTTTTTGGCTAGTCCTGAAACTAGTCTCAAACAGGTGTTCCGGGTAAAACAGTGATAACTTCTTCATAGAGGATCCAAATTGCATGAGAACAAATTCATTGGGTAGAGTACAGTCCATAGTATGTTTTTTTATGATTTTTATATCTATATATATAATATTCCATGCATGGAATTCTCTACAATTTTTCTCTCTAGAATAAGCCAAAATTCAACAAGGTCTGCCATTTTTACTACAACTCATTTTCTGGGATGTTCCAGGAAGTAAGAATTGGAACAAATGCATAGAAGACATTGAATAAGATTGGGTAAAAGTTTTAGGCATTTATTCATTACAGGTACGAAGTTATGCTTGTTGAAATTTAGGGTTTATGACTAATCCAAAAACTAGTCCCGTGAGACTAAGGTAAAGTTTGATGAAGATGCTATTCTCTTATTGTTGAAGTTGAGGAAGGTCTATAGATCTATGATCACATACACCGGGTCTGATACAGATTTATAGGTATGTTTATATGCATTTTTTTAGGGTTACATGTTGATGATGTTATGGTGCATACTTGAGGCAAGTCTTTGGTATATTGTTGAGGCACTGGCACATTCTTGAGGCACATATTAGGTGCATGGTTGAAGCATATACTTGGTATATGATATTGGTTGTTTGGTACTTTGTTGAGGTACACCATTGATGATACTTTATTTATATATTCTATTGTACATGGTGTATGGAATGATTGAGTGATATGGTATATGGTTGAGATACATTGTTGGTACATGGTATGGTACAGGTGTTGATGTACATTGTTTATCTACATGGTTGATACATGGTATGGTATATGATTAGTACTTGGTATGGTGTTGATGTACATGGTTAATGGTTGAGGCATATGGTACATGTTATGGTTCATGGTTGATGCTCATTTTGGCACAAGTGTTGGTGAATGGTTGATGCACAATTTGGTACATGTGTTGGTGCATGTTTGATGCACAGTTTGGTACAAGTGTTGGTGCATAGTTGATGCACTTGTTGTGGTACATGGTTGATTATTGGTATGGTATAGGTTGATGGTTTTTTACATTCTTTGGTACATGGTTGAGACACATATCTTGTGATAGTATGTTGGTTATATTGGAACATGCTTGATAGAGGCATGTGTTAGTGATGTTGAGCATATGGTTTGAGATATGTTCTTGGTGATCTTGGCATGAGTTTCATGTGAATGAGAGTGGATTTGGTTTCATGGATGAGACCATGATTGGTTGGATAGGTTATTGAGACAATGATCGGTTGGACAGGTTGTTGTGAAAGTGATTGGTTGGACAAGTTTATGAGACAGTGAAAGGTTGGATATAGTGGCAGGCCGAAAGGTTACAGGTTGATGTGACAATGGAAGTTGTTAGAATAAGAAATATGTGTGCTCGTTTTACCATTGACAATACCTTTTTCATCCAACCATAGTCCGAATCCACCCTCCGAGCACCTTAACCTTGACAGAGAATCATTCAAGAAGCAAACCCTAGGCTAGATAGCCAAACAAAGGGTAGCGCACCTTTCCCCAAGGATAACGCACCAACAAGAGTTGATAAGATAGTCCAAACCCTAGCCAAGAGATAGTCCAAGCCAAACGTGATCTGCTAGCTGCAACAGCTGCAATGGAAGCTCTCCTCAAACCTGTGCACAAGACTAGGCATTGCAATTCTGAGACTGCCTTCCAGAATGAGAACTAGCCTCCTATATTTATACTAATTCTGGTTAACTGTCTGGGCCGACTTCTCATTCTGGGTATCTTTGTGTTCAGTATATATATTATTATTTCTGGTCGACTTCTTCTCTTGGAGGCTAATAACCTAATATAAATTATCTTCTTGAGACGAAAAGTCTTCTAGGGTTATTAGCCAACTCATTAGGGTTTCTTCTTGCTTCCCAAAGTATTCTATCCTTGTCAGGTTTACACGTAGAGGTAAATACCTCCCACAGCTACCATAACATCAACACTCCCTCTTAACTAGGGAGGTATTACAGGTAATGGTCTTGAGCACAAAACATACCATTCACCTAGTAGCATCAACATAGTTATATAGACTAGATCATGACTAGATCATGAGCCTAATCATCATCATCAACTGCATCATCTCTTGAAACCATACTCTATTTGATTAATCAGACATGATTCTCACTCCACAGAGTAATACAAGAGCCATTCTTCTAATCTAGAAGAGTAAATGTTCTGAACCATTTTCTGTCTGGAAAATCTTTGTTCATCATTCATCTGGCTGATAATTATTTCCAATAAACTATTGATAGTCTTCAAGGAAATCAGAACAAAATAGAACACAACTGTGTCTATCCATAGTAGTATGTAACTACAATCCAGTGGTACACTACCACACCAAGTAACACACAAGTACTTAATCAACAACATATAGTCACGAACAGTGGAACACATCCACCACATTAGTATACATCTACTGTCATACAATCTTCATAACAATCATCTGATACCAACCTACACAAAAACAATGTTATGATATAAATTGAATCATCTGGGCCAATCTTTCACTCACATCTGTGAGATCTGAAAGAATATCTTCCCTAGGAGTAGAACAATGAGATATCTGGACTATTCTTCTCAAGCAAGGAAGAATAATTGTCCTGTCTTCTGAACCTGGACCATTCCCCACCCTGGGCCATTCTTCCTACACTAATCAAAGTGTACCCTGGAGAGAATGTATAAACCCTAAGGAATGTCTGTCCCTGATTGCTGAGCCTAGACCATTCCCCACCCTGGGCCATTCCTACTGCACTAATCAAAGTGCACCCAGGAGAGAATGTATAAACCCTAAGGAATGATTGTCTAGACCATTTCCTCATTTAACCACAAGAGTAAAAGACTGTCCTGTATCAACCTCCAAAATAGACCATTCCTCATGTTAACCACAATGAGAAATCATTGTCCGGCGAGGTGGGATAGTCTTCTTAAGTAACCCTCAAGAAGAGAGACTTCCCTAGACCACTCCCCATGTTAACTACAATGGGAAGTCGTTGTCTATGATACATCAACAATCTGGACCATTTCCCATGTTAACCACAATGGGAAATTGATGTTTGTCAGAAATCTCAATCCACTTTCCGAACAGGAAAGCATCTGTCCAAGATGGACTATTTTTCAATCTTGAAAATCAATGTCCTCAATAATATTTTCAATGCTCCCTCCCAACCTGGAAGTCATCTCTTCCTTTCTTTTTAATAAGGAAGTCGTCTCCATGAGCTCCAGCTTGAGTATGCAAACTCTTTCATCTTGGATAGAAGATTTACCAAAATGTCTGCTTATCTGCTCATCTGTGGAGATAAGTATTGGAGAACCACTTTCTCCTTTCTGGACTTCATCACAGATAATGTAATTCTTGATTTTAAATGTACTTTAGTCTAGAACACTGATTTTTTGTGAAGGCTTCATGTAGCTCTGAACAATAGAGTATATCATTGTTGGAAAACTGAAACATATCCATGTGGCACTTCTGTTATCGGACTAATTGGTAGGTGTGGACACTAACAAATCTCCCTAGATCCACCTAGATCTAAAACAAAACACACCAGAACATGACTCTTTCCTTAAGTTTTAGATATTGAATTTACTAACTAAAGAGGCATATGTGACATACCATTAAAACGTCGCTTCCTCTCACCATCGCCATCCTAGCTCTGTTCCAACGCTCATACAATGATGATCCTGCAAAATAACGCAACCAACCAAAGTGATAGTAATAGCATAAACCCAATATAAACCTATGTATGTGATCAAGGAATCATACAATAAAACACAACAAGCTTTATAGGAAAGAATCATATTACTGTATCATATTAAATGTGAAAGAGATATTACAACCATGGCCTTGATGTCGTAAGGTCCCTTCCAACTGTCCTTCATTCCCCACACACTTCCACTCCAAGAATTCTGAGATCATAGATCTGATAATTACTCACAATCTATCTTGACAAAGCAAATCTCAAAGCCACTCTAACCAAGCCAACAATTCCAAGCCAAATAGATTCAAATCTCAAAAACCAACTTTCTCCATGAGAGCTCCTCTCCTTTTATAAGTTGAAGAGGATAAGGTGAGGAGGTTAGGATGATCCAACTAAATCATGAAAGCGATTAAGATCCAAACCATTCGGATGCCACCTCACCATGGAAGTTTCTCCTTCTAGAAGATTCAAGAAAATGATCATTTTTCCCACGTGTAATCATTCTCGCACCCTGCCTATAGAGAAACTTGAGAATAGTTCGCACCCTAAGTGTGGGCAGCCTGCGAGAATCAAGCATTCTCGCACCCTAATACATAGGCAGCCTGCAAACTTCCTTTTTATAGGGTTTTTCCAAAGGAAAATGCAACTTCTTTTCTCAAGAAAAGTTCTTCTCCCTTCTCTCTTCAGGAACTTAGGCCACTGACCCCTCTGAAGGCAACATATAGGTTTACATCATTAACAATCATAGGGATGATGAAAATAATGTGTAACAGAGAGCCCCCCAAAGTATGAAGTTAGAACAGAGTGATAGCTGAAATACTTTGTCGAGTGTGTGTAGGGAACAAGGAACAGTCGGTCGGAAACCTACCAACAAACAAGGAAATACAGTACAATAATACATCATCACTGAGGTAGGCATTCCCATACTCAGAATACAAATGACTCAAAGCATAAATGTCGACACGTGAAGATCCATGTCAAGTAAGACAATGGTCATGGCCACCTAAACATACACTGTGGATCCATGCCGATATGACTCAAATATGAACATAGCCACCAAAAATACACTGTGGATCTATGTGTTAAAGACTCAAATTTGAACATAGCCACCAGACATACAATGTGGATCTATGTAACAATACACTGAATATACTCCAACGCAACCTGAATTTGTTAGAAACTATCTAGGGTCTTCATCTCCATCACTCTATAGTACGAATCTAACCATGTGAATACATATGTCGAAGTCGAACATGGCAGAAACCACTTGATTACCGGTCATTAGTGTATACTATTAACAAGTGCGAGGGAAATCACCATTGATGTCAATGA
>JASDQU010102898.1:111562-126159 GCA_032191745.1 Picea mariana | reverse complement strand
TATCCTTGTCAAGTTTACATGTGGATTTAAATACATCCCGCAGCTACCATAATATCAATAGAAGTGACAGTGGCAGTGATTGTGGTAGTAATAGTTGGTCTACACTTATACTTCAGGGAGGAAAGACGGGGCAAGGAAAGGTGTTTGTCGCCTCCTTCCGGTTGGTTCCAGATAATTAGGGAGTTGGATCTTCCTTCATATTGGAGTCTGAGAACTTAGCGGTTGTAGCCACCTTATAACCTAGGGAGTTGTAGCCTCCTTCTGGTTGGATCCAAATAATTCAAAGAGTTTTATCTTCCTTTAGGTTGGATCTTGTAAATAGGGGGTTGTAGCCTTCTTCCAGTTGCAATTGAAGAATTGGGAAGTTGGTTCTTTTTATGAATGAATTCTTGATATATATAAAAATATTTTGTGGTTTTCTCTCGTTTGGGTTTCCACGTAAATTATGGTGTATTGTGTACATGATGTGATATTGTTGATGTGATGGTGCTTATATTTATATGCTCATGATACATTGTTGATATATTCTTATGATATATTGATGATGTATTGATGATATATTGATGATATACTATTGAATATTGTTAATAAACTTGAAGTTATATATTATGGTTAAAAGTGGAAAAAGTGCTCATACTGGTTCACCCCCCCCCTCTTAGTATTCCAACATTTTAGAATGTACAACCTGAACTGTTTAATTGATTTATGTAAAACAAAAGCTTGTTTATCCACCTATGGGTAATTTAGTTCAGCACCCTGTAACCCAGTGCTCATGATAGCAATGGGGTATTCATTCCCTTGCTCATTCTTATGAGTGAGAATTGTTGCAAGGGAATGATTTGATGCAAAGGTATACAACAAAAAATCCTTGGTAAAATATGGACTCTGTAGAGATGGTGCAACTACTATGGAGGCTTTAATGTTCTTGAAAGCCTCCTTCTCAACGGATGTCCATTTGAATTGAACATCCTTCTTTATCATCCGTTGAAGGGGTTTCACAATTTCAACAAAGTCCAAAACGAATATTCATACAAAATTGATTCTACCGAAAAAAGACTGCATGGAATTCTTGTTGTGTGGTGGTGGGATCTGGATGATAGCTTTAGTTTTTTCTGGGTCTACCAAAATCCCATCCTTAGAAATTACATGTCCCAATAAAATACCTTTTGAAAAAAAAATGTTTTTCTTGGGATTTAAAGAGATACCATAGTTCCTTCAATGCTCAAATATCTACTTCAGATGCTTTGGGTGATCAAATATTTTCTTTGAATAAACAGTCACATTATCGAGATAGATCACCACACTTTGACCGATTAGACCTTTAAAATCGATGACATTTCCCTTTGAAATGTGGCACCAACATTAATTAAACCAAAGGGAATCCTATGGTATGCGTATCTCCCCCACTTCATCTTGACGGTAGTTTTTAATCGGTCTAGTTTTTCTATGAGAACCTGGTTGTATCCTAAGAACCCATCCAATAGAGAGAAAATTTCGGATCCAGAGACAAGCTACAAGATCTATTCCATTGGGGGAACTGGGTAGTTGTCTTTGTCGAAAGCTCGGTTTAGATTCCATAAATATATACATATCCTAATTTCTCCTGAATTTTTTCTAATGGTAACCATATTTGACACCCAAGTTAAACAATGAACATTGAAGATAATCGGGGCATCTAATAGCTTCTTTAATTCATTTTGAATGAATGGCTCAAGGGTCGGATGTATCTTCCTCAAAAATTTTTGGAATTTCTTGACACCTTCTCTGATCGGAATCACATGTTGAATTATTTGGGTGTCATAAGTCTTCAAATCATCATAAATCCATGCAAATACATCCTGATACCTCTTGAATAGTTGTGAAAACATATGCTTTTATGCCTTTGAACAAGATGTAATTGGGTTGTTCAGGTGTTCTAAGGTTGACCAAAAATGTATGGTTGAACTGTTGGTCTTTGGATTTATGAGCCTTTTAAACTTAGTCTGCAAGTCAAACAAATTTTTAAGTGATAACATGTTCTTTGGGATGTAATTTGTTCTCATTGTTCTTGCCTCATCCTGATAGCTTTGAAGATATTGCTCATGAGCTTCATCATATATTATAGAATCTTGGAAAACATTCAAGTTGTTAAGTAAGTTGATTATTTGAGTAACATTATTGAATACCCTCTAGTTTGTGACGTTATCCAGTATGGAATGCATGAACATGATTTCAATAGAGAAATCATCATTAAGAGGTGTATATTTAGAAGTTGTGTTCACCAAAATGTCTATGGAAACATTCTGACAACAAGGTATAGATTCAATATTGAAAGATTCGAAAGAATAAATTAAATTCCATACCTCTTGTTGGTAACCTCTCAAGTGTGGGGACATGTAGTGAATGGTGTTCCTTACCTGTCGGACGATTATCTCTGAATCACCAAATACCCATAGGAATTTTACCTTAAGTTCAATGGATTTCTTCAAACCTTGGACCAAGGCTTCATATTCTGTGGTGTTATTGGTGTATTCAAATTATAGCCAAAAGGATATGATCATTTTATATTGATGTGGATCGATGATGATGCATCCTGCCCTGACTCCATATTGAGATTTGGAGCCATCAAAAAACATAGTCCAAATTTCAGTATATACAAGTGGATTAATGATACAATAACCTAATTATTTTAAGAGTATGCATGCATTATCATCAGTCTAATTGCATGGAAGGAGTTCAGACTGGGTGTCTATTTTCATTCCGGATGGTTTTGCTTCATAACAACCATGATCAAACTCTAAGAAATAATTACCCAAAATAGAATGTGCAAAGTTGATGGATTCATTTTTACCTTCTAACTCAGTCACTGTGTGTTTCATATGAGCTTCACTATTTACATGGATCTAATTGGGTTTACCTTTGTATGGAAACTATAGGTGGGACCAATCTGTAGAAAAATAGCCTTGATGTTTGATAGACCAATCCTTGCTTAACAACAAGTCATAACTGTCTGGGATGTCAACAACAACAATGTCAATTACCTAATGAACCCTTGGGTCATAGGATAATACAATTTGTACATCCTTTAGTTATCCTATGAATTGTCTAATTGTATAATCCTTGTGGTAGTCAATTGTGGAACAACATTTATCTTTTGACATATCGAGTAGGGCATGATGTTGGAAGAAGCACCACAATCTACCAAACAATTGTGTACATTGAAATTAAAAATTGTGTATGTAAGTAAAAAGGAGGAATCTGGGATCTCAGATAAGCACATATACTTGTTGTGTTGATAGCAACTTTGATTTCGACTGTATGGATCACCTTTGCTTCCATATTCTTAAAATTATTGTCGGTTGTAGTGGTGTATTTCTTCTAAGAGTTATTGGTGTTAAAAGTGTCCATAGGGAGATTGTGTTGTTGTGGTAATGTGCAAATGTCATACATGGAAATTTTGGATTTAGTTTTCTTCATGTCTTCAATAAAACTATAGTCCAAAGTGTGTTCTTCTGACTTGTTTGTTGTTGTGTTTGGTTGTGGAATTTTAGCTTTGTTGTTGGTTGTTGATTGTTGGTCTTAGTGTTGTTTACAGCAAGGTTTGATGTAATAGATTTGTTATTATTGGATGTGTTGGCGTTGGAAGTCACTCCTGGATTACAGCAGGAGCAGAGCCCGACGCCCATCAGTTTATGTCACGAATAATTTAATGGGGTGATCGAATGGATAGAGACTCAAGAAGATATTGATCTAACTCAGAAAATCGGGCTTGGTATGTAGAAAAGCAATGGAGGTCTTGATCTAACTTCCGTCAGTGAGTTGATTATAAAATGAGCAGATGGAAGACTTAGTGAGATGAGTGAGCAAGACTGCTTGGGGCATCAGGCCTTTCAACAGCTTGAGGAGGAAAAACTCAGAATACAAGATCCTCTTGGTTCATAGTTTCGGGGAACTGAAGGGTGACTTGATTGGATCTTTCAATTCCAAATCATTCAGCGTTGAGAAAATACAATAACTTATTAGAAACAATACAAATATTACAGTGATCCAACATACATCATCCTATAACAGCGAAACTCGACTGGATCCTCCAATTTCGAGTTGTTCTAACACAGTGTACACAAAGAGGTGGAAAGAGGTTGAAATTCATAAGGCAAGAAGTCTCAAGTGCCAATACATAACCAGAGCAATTAGTGCTTCATCAAAACTTTACAATCGGGAGCCTAGCTCAACCATCGATACCTTCAAAAATACAAAAACTGAGTACATATACTTAGAAAAATTCACCCATCAGAAGCGTGCTTGGACCTCCAAGGCGTGGCATCCCTTCAGTCAAACTTGGGGGGTAGCTGAGCCATTAAATGTTGAGTTAGCATGTGCAGACTTCTCTGGTTAGTCGAGGACTCGGCATGGCTTCTTTGGAAAAAACCAACACACAGGATCGTCTCGGGCAGACTGCCTGTCGGATCCTACATACCTTACAATTAATGAGTGAGGAGAGGTTTCAACCACCTCCTCCCACCTTCATTTACTCCTAGTAGGAACCGGGGTTGAGACCAAGTCAGACTGGCACCTGGAGATTGCGGTGATCCCTTCTGCAGCTAAACCTGGCTCTTTTGGCTCTTTTGCACAACTCTTTCTATTTCCCCGAGTGACCACGGGCCATGACCCTGTGCTTATCCTCAAAGGCACTTTTGGCATTTTGGGGTTCGAGGTTTTGAAATGCAATGGAAGAGAAAAACCCCTTACCCTTGGAAGTCCCGGTAGCCGAAATGCTGACATGGCCTAATCGTGCGCCACGCATCCCTCTGTATAGACGGTTGCGATGATGTCAGTGTTTTGGGACTTGTTACATCATATGGTGTGCGCTAGCGCCTTTTCCCCAGGCATGTTCCTCTGTGACCGGGCACCAAGACCATGGGCCCAACTCCTGAGTGCTTTCAACGCTTCGCGTCTCGTAGCTAGGAGGAGGTTGATCCTCGCTCTTCAAAGTCGCGATGCATGAAGAGGCGATAGAGACTAATCACGCACCACGTGCCCCTCTTTGATTGGACCACCCTAATCATATTCGGAGATATTGTGGGCCTAAATCCCAGACGCCTTCGGCACTTCACGTCTCACGGATGGGAGGAGGATGATCCTTGTGCTTCAAAGTTAAGATAGGCGAGGTGGTGACATAGCCCAATCATGCGCCACATGTCTCTCCTTGATCAGACGGCCCATAACACTTTCGACGCTACTATGGGCCCGACATTAAAAGCTCTTTGCATTTCGCGACTTGCGAGTTCGTGGGTCAAAGACCCTCGGCTCCTCTTTTTCAAACTCCCGATACCCGAGATGGCGATACAGGTTTGGCTCCTTTCCTTGTCAGCGCCCTCCACACGTAACCGTCGGCTAGGGCTTAAGTGCTAGCACCTCTCACAACTCGCAACCTCGTGACTTGGAGTATCGAACTTTGGCATTCTCCCCTTGCGAAGTCCCAATACACGATGGTCAGCGATGGTTGACTCCCCTTTGGAAACTTCTCGTAACTTGCAATCTCACGCAACCAAAGGATATGGTATGCCCTCCGAACTCACGAACCCCGAGTTCAAGAAATAATCCCACGCTTAAACTGATCGCGATCAATGACCCTCGTAACTTCATGAGTGCTCCACGGAGAATTCCGACCGTTCAATTCCTTAAAAACTTTTGCGCTATACTTGGCGCGACTCGATTGACTGCAATTACTCACCGAACGTTGCTCTGCTCCGTCGATGAATCCTTGTCGTTGAAAACAAAATGCCGGCTCGCTTGATTTTAAGCCCGAAAAGGACTTCTTCTGTGTGCTGCGCTTGGCACTCATGACTGCGCCCTTTGAATAAAATGCCTTTGTTGGACTTTTATGCCTTCTTCCTCGCAGATCGGGCTACGGGCTCAAAGGAGAGAAAACAAACCACCCCTCTTAACAAGAATTAATGTTAACATTAGGCTCCATGGGGGATAGATTCATCCTTGTGATGATCTAAGAACTCATTTGCAGCTTCAGTGCCTTGCTATTGGGCTATGGATTCATTTACTAAGACGAAAAATAAAAATAAACAAAGAACCAAAAGGACAATATTTACAAACAAAGGAGCCGTCTAAGGCTCAAACAAAACATTTCTTCAAAAAATGCCCATTTACTGCGCTGTTGAAAACCTCTTCACCCTCCAAATCCTGCAACCTGTACGTGTTATTTGAGAAAACCTTAGAGATTTTGAAGGGCCCGATCCATAGGGAATAAAACTTGTTGTGTTTTCCCTTATCCTGTCTGGGTGCATCCCACTTAAGCACCAAATCCCCAATCTCAAACTCCTTCCTGACCTTCCTGTCAAAGGCCTATTTGACCTTCTGTTGATGACTATGAGCTGCGTCCATCACCTGTTCCCTGACCTGTTGTACTTCCACCATATGATGAATCCTTCTGACCATATGATCTGGCTCTCCTTCATAATCTTGAAAGAACTTTGCTACAAGTAAGGCAAGCTGAGTGGGAAAAACCGCCTCTGTTCCGTAAACTAGTTGAAAAGGTGAGGTGCCCAGGGACTTCTTCATTGTCACTCGATCGGCCCATAGAGAAAATTTGATCTTTGAATCCCAATCCCTCTTATTGTCTTCCAGTAATCTTTTAATGAGCTTGATTAGGATTTTATTGGAAGATTCTGCCAGTCCATTTCCTTGAGGATAATAGGGGGTGGAGTGAATTAGCGAGATCTCGAACTGCTCACAGAACTTAGTCAGAGGCTCAGATTTGAATGAAGCAGCATTATCAGTGACATTCCTGCTGGGACAGCCAAATCGGGCTATGATATCTTCCAGGAAGCTAATAATTACTTTTTGTGATGCACTTCTGGTGGGGGCAGCTTCTATCCACTTGGTAAAATAGTCTGTTGCAGTCAGGATCCATCTGTGCTAGCCACTTGAGGGAGGATGGATTTCCCCGATGAAGTCCAGCCCCCACTATTGAAAATGTGTTGAAGCTACTACAGGCTTTAGTGGCAATGGTCTAAGCTACTAATTTCCTGAGAACTTTTGGAATTTGATGCAAGCTCTGATTTCTCTGCGAACATCAGTGAATAAAGTGGGCCAGTAATACCCAGCCTTGAGAATTTTGTGAGCTGTGGTCTTCCAGGAATGATGCCCCCCACAAAGGCCGCTATGGAAATCAAACATAACCTTCTGGGCTTCCTGTGGGTTCAAACACCTCAGCAACACCCCTAGAGGGTCTCTCCAATACAAGACTTGTTCAATGAGGCAATATCTGACCACCTTGAGTTTTAAATATCTTGCCTTACTTTTACCCATTCCATCCAGGGGCTTCAACTCCTACAGAAAGTACAAAATGTCTCGATACCAAGCGCATTTTTCCAGTGATAAGATATCCTAAGAGCTTTGGCTACACAACTCATCTTGCTGAGTTCCTGAGCAAGTATTGATGAAACTAACCACCAAGTCTTTGCAATTGGATTCAGCCAGCAGCTTGGCTAAACCTTGCCCCTTAACCAACCCAGTGGGCTTTATTTCCAGGTCAAACTCCAGGATCTTAGAAATCCATTTTCCTCTTCTCCCATCTATGTCAGGTTGTACAAGGATGTCCTTCACAGAGGACGAAGGAACGTATGCGGTCACCTTTGAGTGCAAGACATAGACTCTGAAACCTTTGAGAGCTTTCATCAAGGCATAGGCCTGTTTCTCCATGATTTCATACCTAATCTCTACATCTCTTAATGCCTTGCTAAAGAAGGCAATGGGTTTCTCTCGCCCTTCCTCATTTTTCTGCAATAAGACCGCTGCTACTATATCAAAGAAGCAAAAGAAAAAACTAGGAAGTCTTTGGAATAGTCAGGACTGATCAACATAGGTGCCTCAGTCAATGCCCTTTTTAATTGGATAAAAGATTCTCTGGGTTCCACATTCCATTTTACTTCATTTCCTTTCCTGAGTATGGTTTTGATGTGTTTCACCATCTCAGTGAAATTTGAGACGAACCTCCTTAGAAAGTTAATCTTCCCTAAAAAGGCCTAAACTTCCTTTCTAGACCGGGGAAGTGACAGAGTCTAAATTGCCTCTACCCTGTTGGGATCAATCCTCACTCCTTCTGTTGATACTATATGACCTAACAATTTCCCCTCCTTCATAGCAAACAAAGATTTTTTGGGGTTTAAGGATAGGCCAAACCTCCGACACTTCAAGAACACTTTTCTTAGGTGACAACAGTGCTCTTGGTCAGACCTGGAGAAGACTATGATGTCATCCAAATAGATCACCAAAAAATGATCTTTTTCTTCGATGAAGGTTATATCCATGGCCCACTGAAATGTTGCTCTTGCATTCATCAATCCAAAGGGAATTTTGGCATACATGAATGTGCCCCAAGGAGTGGTGAAGGCTATTTTTTATCTGTCCTCAGGCATGACTGATATCTGGTTATAACCAGAAAAACCATCGATCATGGATATCCTAGATGCACCAGTTACCCTTTGCAATATGTGTTCCATGTTGGGTAGGGGATAATTGTCTTTCTTTGAGCTCCTGTTCAGGTTCCTGAAATCGACACAGAGCCTGATTTCTCCACTTTTCTTTCTTACTGGGACCAAATTGGCCACCCATTCAGAATATCTCAAGGGGACAATGATTTGGGCATCTAACAACTTCTTCACTTCTCTTTCCATGAAAAGCAGCAACATAGGGTTTATCTGTCTTAGCTTCTGCCTAAATGGCCTAGCCTCTTCCTTCAGTGGGATCTTGTGTTCAATGACGAATGTGTCAAATGTCTTGAGGTCTTCATAGGTCCATACAAACACATCAACAAATTCTCTTAATAACTCGGTATATTCGGCCCTCTGTCCTCTGGTTAAATTGCTTGACAACTTGACAAACTTAGGCTCCTCCCGTGTGCCAATGTTGCACTCTGTTGTGTCAGCGTCTTCATCTGAAACCCTACCCTTTACTGCCACATCATTCCCATCGAACAATCTTTCTAAAGGGACTAGTCCCCTCGGAAAGTGATTTCTAGGCAGCTGAATAATCTGGTGATTAGCAATTTCATTTAAAAACACCACAGGGTAAGGGTCACCTTCAAGGTCGAGATCCTGATCAATGTGCAACGCAGAAAATTCATCAACAGATTGGAGAAATTTTTCGATTTCAAGATCATCTTTGAATACCTTCCAATGCTTGAAATTGTCTGGTACAGAGGGCCTATATTTTATCTCAACATCATATTTGACCATAGACAGCAGAGGGATCTTGAACCAGCTAGCTGAAACAGCTAAAGAATCGGCCACAGCATTATCCTCCCTTGGGATAAAAGAAATGTTGAAAGCTGAGAAGAAATTATCAATCAGGTCCCATACCTCGTTCCTGTAACTTCTGAGCTGAGGATGCTTGGCCTGATAGACATTCTTGACTTGTTGGATTATCGATTCCGCATCTCCGAACACTGCCATTTCCCTTATTCCCATTTATTTTACGACCATCATGCCCAGAACAAGAGCTTCATACTATGCGACATTGTTGGTGGTTTCAAATTCCAGCTTGTATGATAGGGATATGGTCTCTTGAAAAGGTGACATGAAAACCACTCTAGCGCCAGCGCCTTCGCTAGAAGAAGCTCCGTCGAAAAAAAAATTCCAAATAGAGGTCGTTGGAGGAAGTGTTCCATGATCAAATAAGGGTTTCTTTTTTATTTGGAAAGGGGCTTCAGGAGCAGCAGTGATCTGCAATAAACTAGACCCCAAATCAGTCTCCAGTGCAAAGATGGGATGATTGGTGGGGTTTGCTTCATCACTAACAATATAGGCTAGTTGGGATTCTCTGTACAACCTCCTGTGTTCCCCTCCAAAGACTAGAATAGTATCATATGTGAGATCCATCTGTAATGTTCCTCCAAGATTTTTAATCCAAGATCTTGACAGCAGCATGCCAAACTTGGGAGGAACATCGGCCACTACAATGTCCATGACCACACTTTTCATTGGCAGCTGAAACAGAGAGACCACCAAGTCTTTGATGACTCCAAGACATTGCACCCTCCTTGAATCAAAAGAGTACAAATCATGATAGGCCTTTGTCACTTCCAGTCCCAATTCTTCCATGACTATTTTGGGCATAAGGTTATGGGACGCCCCTGAATCCATGAGGCAGTTATGCAGCAATTTATCATGTATGTTCAGGGATGTGTAGAAAGGAGGGGATGAATCATCTCTATCTTCTACCATGGGACCTAGGACGACTGTTGGATTTTCATCTTGGAGATTTATTGAGTCCGTGGAAGGCTGGGGGGGCTCAGATTGTAGCAGCTTGGAGAGGGACCTTTTGAAATCTTCATTTTTAACTAGTTTGGATAGGGGTACAAGAATTCTAATCTTCTGAATCTCATGCTCAAAAATAAAGGAGGAGAGAGTCTTAGGAGCTTACCTTACCTCGGAGATAGGTTCCTTAGCTACTGGCGAAGCATTCTGAGTTTTCTTTTCTTTAGTAGTGGTTGTTGCAGCTTTAGTAGGCCTTTCCGCTATGAGGGGTTGATTCTGGCTATCAAAATTCCCTTCTTTCTTTTTTGACCTGAGATTGTATATGTTAGGAGTGTTGCTGGCCTTTTCCCCTTTACTCAACTCATTGATTTGAGTGTTGATAAGGGATTCTTCATATGCATATTGTGTCAAATGAGGAAACGAGGAAGTGTCCTCGATGTAGTGGATCTCAGGGTTGAGTTCATCCACCTCCTCCCCTTCCTCATGAGAAACTAGGCTATTCTGGAGAGGGGTCTGAATCTTCTGATCCTCCCTGTCTTTGCTTCTTTATTCCTTTGGCAAAGTCTGTGGCATATGGTTACCAAGCCTCCTGAAACCTCTGTTATCAGTATTCTAGGGGTTTTTGTACGTGGGCTTCCCCTCTAACTCCCACTTCTCCATCCTAGCCAAAAGGGATTTCAGTACTTTAGCTACCTCATCCATCTGAAGGGGAAGGGGAGAGGAATGGGATGGGGAGGCCTCTGTTCTTCTCCTAGATACGTCTTTGTCAGCCTTATTCCTGAGTCGGTCAACAGCCAATATGTTAGACTCTACTTCCACGGCTGCATCCTGCATGTGAGCCAGAGTGGTGGCTATCCTTTCCCTCAGCAGGAGGCAGAAATCAAGATCAAAAGCACTGGCATAGGTGATCTTTGCAGAGGCTTCGGAGGGCTTTATCTCAGTGGGGATCTTATTGTACATTTTATTAAATATTTTGGAGAAGTCAGAGACAGACTCTCCTTCCTTTCTCTTCAAATACCCAAACTCAATCATGTAATACATGAAGTCCTTTTTGTCTCCCCATTATCTCAAAAAGGCACTATCCAAAGCCTCAATCCCATCAATAGATCCAGGAGGCAGGGCCCTAAACCATTTTCTAGCCTTGCCTTCAAGACTATGGACGAAAATCCTCATCTATACATTTGCATGCATGATAACATGATCGTCTATAAAACTGTAGAAGGCTTCTAGGTGTTCTTTTGCAGTTATGTCCCCCTCGCCTATAAACTTGGGCAGCTACTTGAGGTAACCATCTGCTGGGAGGGCATTGAGAGGTTGAGGTAACACAAGGGGAGCATACCTAGCAGCTATAATAGCCTCCATTCTGGTCATAGGGGGATTTTCTCCTACCATAGGGATATTAGGTGGAGGAGAACTCAGAGGGGAAGGGGATCGAAAAGGGGATACTAGGAATGAGCTTCCAGGAAACAATGGGGGATTTAGGGAGAAGGCTAACGAGCTTGAGTCAGCAGTTGCTTCTCTCTGTGCAAAAGTGGAAACAATAATAAGGGGAGGAGTGCTAAAGCTAGGAGTGGGGAAATCTTTTGTGGTCCTAGGTCCACGCCAAGGTACAGCTTCCAGGGGAGAGGGGAGTGACAAGGATTTCTCCCTCCAATCCCAGACTAGGAGGGGAAAACTCAGCAGGAACACTCCCGAAATTCAGGAAACGGGAAACTTCAGAAAAAGGTCTGCTAGGAAGCTGAGGAGAAGAAAATGGAGTTTCTACAGAAGGAGATGGCGGATTACCTGGTTCGGCGATGGAAGTTTCTCCTTCAGATGCCTTTCCTTTTCTGAAAATCACCTCTGTATCAGCTACAGGTGTAGTTAGAGAGGGGATGGGACCGCGTGTGCCTGCCTCTGGAAGCCACAACTAAAATAGTAGGTTCACTCCAATGGAGTCATCACAATGGAGTCACCAGGTGCACAGTAGCAATATTCAAAGGCCTTGATGCTTTATGCACCTTCAGAATCAGAGGCTCAATGTCATTCAAACTCGGGGAAAATTTTCAACGTCGTCCCCGGCAACGGCGCCATAAATGTTGGCGTTGGAAGTCACTCCTGAATTGCAGCAGGAGCATAGCCCGACGCCCATCAGTTTATGTCATGAATAATTTAATGGGGTGATCGAATGGATAGAGACTCAAGAAGATATCGCTCTAACTCAGAAAAACGGGCTTGGTATGTAGAAAAACAAAGGAGGTCTTGATCTAAATTCCGTCAGTGAGTTGATTATAAAATGAGCAGATGGAAGACTTAGTGAGATGAGTGAGAAATACTGCTTGGGGCGTCAGGCCTTTCAGCAGCTTGAGGAGGAAAAAATCATAATACAAGATCCTCTTGGCTTGGAGTTTCGGGGAACTGAAGGGTGACTTGACTAGATCTTCCAATTCCAAATCATTCAGCGTTGAGAAAATACAAGAACTGATTAGAAACAATACAACTATTACAGTGATCCAACATACATCATCCTATAACAGCGCAACTCGACTGGATCCTCTAATTTCGAGCTGTTCTAACACAGTGTACACATAGAGATGGAAAGAGGCTGATATTCATAAGGCAAGAAGTCTCAAGTGCCAATACATAACCAGAGAAACCAGTGCTTCATCAAAACTTTACAACGAGAGCCTAGCTCAACCATCGATACCTTCAAAAATACAAAAATTGAGTACATATACTCAGAAAAATTCACCCAATAGAGGCGTGCTCGGACCTCCAAGGCATGGCGTCCCTTTAGTCAAACTCAGACGTAAATCCTTCGTCAGACACCACCTTAACTTTTCATGGCTCTTGTAGGGGGGTAGATGAGACATTAAATGTTGAGTTAGTGTGTGCAGACTTCTCTGGTTAGTCGAGGACTCGGCATGGCTTCTTTGGAAAAAACCAACACATAGGACCGTCTCAGGCAGACTGCCTGTCGGATCCTCCATACCTTACAATTAATGAGTGAGGAGAGGTTTCAACCACCTCCTCCCACCTTCATTTACTCCTAGCAGGAACCAGGGTTGAGACCGAGTCGGACTGGCACCTGGAGATCGCGGTGATCCCTTCTGCAGCTAAACCTGGCTCTTTCAGCCCTTTTTCACAACTCTTTCTATTTCTTCGAGTGACCACGGGCCATGACCCTGCGCTTATCCTCAAAGGTTCTTTCGACGTTTCGGGGTTCAAGGTTTTGAAATGCAATGGAAGAGAAAAACCCCTTACCCTTGGAAGTCCCGGTAGACAAAATGCCGACATGGCTTGATCATGCGCCACACGTCCCTCTGGATGGACGGTTGTGATGATTTCAGCGTTTTGGGACTTGTTTCATCATATGGTGTGCGCTAGCTCCTTTTCCCTAGGCCTGTTCCTCTTTGACCGGGCGCCAAAACCGTGGGCCCAACTTCTGAGCACTTTTGGTGCTTCGCGTCTCGCAACTGGGAGGAGGTTGATCCTCGCTCTTCAAAGTCACGATGCGTGAAGAGGCGATAGAGCCTAATCACGCACCAAGTGCCCCTCTTTGATCGGACGACCCTGATCATATTCGGCGATACTGTGGGCTCAAATCCCAGACGCCTTCGACACTTTTCATCTCGCGACTGGGAGGAGGTTGATCCTCATGCTTCAAAGTTATGATAGGTGAGGTGGTGACATAGCCCAATCATGCGCCACGTGTCTCTCCTTGATCAGACGACCCAAAACACTTTCGACGCTACTGTGGGCCCGACATTAAAATATCTTTGCATTTCGCGACTCGCGAGTTCGTGGGTCGAAGACCCTCGGCTCCTCTTTTCCAAACTCCCGATACCCGAGATGGCGATATGGGTCTAGCTCCTTTCCTTGTCAGCGCCCTCCACACGTAACCGTTGGCTAGGGCTTAAGTTCTAGCACCTCTCGCAACTCGCGACCTCGCGAGTTGGAGTATCGAAATTTTGCATTCTCCCCTTGCGAAGTCCCGAGACGCGATGGTTAGTGATGGTTGACTCCCCTTTGGACACTTCTCGTAACTCACAATCTCGCGCAACCAAAGGATATGGTCCGCCCTCCGAACTCACGAACCCTGAGTTCAAGAAATAATCCCATGCTTAAACTGATCACAATCAACGACCCTTGTAACTTCGCGAGTGCTCCATGGAGAATTTCAACCGTTCACTTCCTTAAAAACTTCTGTGCTATACTTGGCGTGACTTGGTTGACTGCAATTACCCACCGACCGTTTCTTTGCTCCATCGATGAATCCTTGTCGTTGAAAAAAAAATGCCCGCTCGCTTGATTTTAAGCCCGAAAAGGACTTCTTCTGTGTGCTGCGCTTGGCACTCATGACTG
>JASDQU010102898.1:36439-86433 GCA_032191745.1 Picea mariana | reverse complement strand
CACGCATCCCTCTGTATAGACGGTTGCGATGATGTCAGTGTTTTGGGACTTGTTACATCATATGGTGTGCGCTAGCGCCTTTTCCCCAGGCATGTTCCTCTGTGACCGGGCACCAAGACCATGGGCCCAACTCCTGAGTGCTTTCAACGCTTCGCGTCTCGTAGCTAGGAGGAGGTTGATCCTCGCTCTTCAAAGTCGCGATGCATGAAGAGGCGATAGAGACTAATCACGCACCACGTGCCCCTCTTTGATTGGACCACCCTAATCATATTCGGAGATATTGTGGGCCTAAATCCCAGACGCCTTCGGCACTTCACGTCTCACGGATGGGAGGAGGATGATCCTTGTGCTTCAAAGTTAAGATAGGCGAGGTGGTGACATAGCCCAATCATGCGCCACATGTCTCTCCTTGATCAGACGGCCCATAACACTTTCGACGCTACTATGGGCCCGACATTAAAAGCTCTTTGCATTTCGCGACTTGCGAGTTCGTGGGTCAAAGACCCTCGGCTCCTCTTTTTCAAACTCCCGATACCCGAGATGGCGATACAGGTTTGGCTCCTTTCCTTGTCAGCGCCCTCCACACGTAACCGTCGGCTAGGGCTTAAGTGCTAGCACCTCTCACAACTCGCAACCTCGTGACTTGGAGTATCGAACTTTGGCATTCTCCCCTTGCGAAGTCCCAATACACGATGGTCAGCGATGGTTGACTCCCCTTTGGAAACTTCTCGTAACTTGCAATCTCACGCAACCAAAGGATATGGTATGCCCTCCGAACTCACGAACCCCGAGTTCAAGAAATAATCCCACGCTTAAACTGATCGCGATCAATGACCCTCGTAACTTCATGAGTGCTCCACGGAGAATTCCGACCGTTCAATTCCTTAAAAACTTTTGCGCTATACTTGGCGCGACTCGATTGACTGCAATTACTCACCGAACGTTGCTCTGCTCCGTCGATGAATCCTTGTCGTTGAAAACAAAATGCCGGCTCGCTTGATTTTAAGCCCGAAAAGGACTTCTTCTGTGTGCTGCGCTTGGCACTCATGACTGCGCCCTTTGAATAAAATGCCTTTGTTGGACTTTTATGCCTTCTTCCTCGCAGATCGGGCTACGGGCTCAAAGGAGAGAAAACAAACCACCCCTCTTAACAAGAATTAATGTTAACATTAGGCTCCATGGGGGATAGATTCATCCTTGTGATGATCTAAGAACTCATTTGCAGCTTCAGTGCCTTGCTATTGGGCTATGGATTCATTTACTAAGACGAAAAATAAAAATAAACAAAGAACCAAAAGGACAATATTTACAAACAAAGGAGCCGTCTAAGGCTCAAACAAAACATTTCTTCAAAAAATGCCCATTTACTGCGCTGTTGAAAACCTCTTCACCCTCCAAATCCTGCAACCTGTACGTGTTATTTGAGAAAACCTTAGAGATTTTGAAGGGCCCGATCCATAGGGAATAAAACTTGTTGTGTTTTCCCTTATCCTGTCTGGGTGCATCCCACTTAAGCACCAAATCCCCAATCTCAAACTCCTTCCTGACCTTCCTGTCAAAGGCCTATTTGACCTTCTGTTGATGACTATGAGCTGCGTCCATCACCTGTTCCCTGACCTGTTGTACTTCCACCATATGATGAATCCTTCTGACCATATGATCTGGCTCTCCTTCATAATCTTGAAAGAACTTTGCTACAAGTAAGGCAAGCTGAGTGGGAAAAACCGCCTCTGTTCCGTAAACTAGTTGAAAAGGTGAGGTGCCCAGGGACTTCTTCATTGTCACTCGATCGGCCCATAGAGAAAATTTGATCTTTGAATCCCAATCCCTCTTATTGTCTTCCAGTAATCTTTTAATGAGCTTGATTAGGATTTTATTGGAAGATTCTGCCAGTCCATTTCCTTGAGGATAATAGGGGGTGGAGTGAATTAGCGAGATCTCGAACTGCTCACAGAACTTAGTCAGAGGCTCAGATTTGAATGAAGCAGCATTATCAGTGACATTCCTGCTGGGACAGCCAAATCGGGCTATGATATCTTCCAGGAAGCTAATAATTACTTTTTGTGATGCACTTCTGGTGGGGGCAGCTTCTATCCACTTGGTAAAATAGTCTGTTGCAGTCAGGATCCATCTGTGCTAGCCACTTGAGGGAGGATGGATTTCCCCGATGAAGTCCAGCCCCCACTATTGAAAATGTGTTGAAGCTACTACAGGCTTTAGTGGCAATGGTCTAAGCTACTAATTTCCTGAGAACTTTTGGAATTTGATGCAAGCTCTGATTTCTCTGCGAACATCAGTGAATAAAGTGGGCCAGTAATACCCAGCCTTGAGAATTTTGTGAGCTGTGGTCTTCCAGGAATGATGCCCCCCACAAAGGCCGCTATGGAAATCAAACATAACCTTCTGGGCTTCCTGTGGGTTCAAACACCTCAGCAACACCCCTAGAGGGTCTCTCCAATACAAGACTTGTTCAATGAGGCAATATCTGACCACCTTGAGTTTTAAATATCTTGCCTTACTTTTACCCATTCCATCCAGGGGCTTCAACTCCTACAGAAAGTACAAAATGTCTCGATACCAAGCGCATTTTTCCAGTGATAAGATATCCTAAGAGCTTTGGCTACACAACTCATCTTGCTGAGTTCCTGAGCAAGTATTGATGAAACTAACCACCAAGTCTTTGCAATTGGATTCAGCCAGCAGCTTGGCTAAACCTTGCCCCTTAACCAACCCAGTGGGCTTTATTTCCAGGTCAAACTCCAGGATCTTAGAAATCCATTTTCCTCTTCTCCCATCTATGTCAGGTTGTACAAGGATGTCCTTCACAGAGGACGAAGGAACGTATGCGGTCACCTTTGAGTGCAAGACATAGACTCTGAAACCTTTGAGAGCTTTCATCAAGGCATAGGCCTGTTTCTCCATGATTTCATACCTAATCTCTACATCTCTTAATGCCTTGCTAAAGAAGGCAATGGGTTTCTCTCGCCCTTCCTCATTTTTCTGCAATAAGACCGCTGCTACTATATCAAAGAAGCAAAAGAAAAAACTAGGAAGTCTTTGGAATAGTCAGGACTGATCAACATAGGTGCCTCAGTCAATGCCCTTTTTAATTGGATAAAAGATTCTCTGGGTTCCACATTCCATTTTACTTCATTTCCTTTCCTGAGTATGGTTTTGATGTGTTTCACCATCTCAGTGAAATTTGAGACGAACCTCCTTAGAAAGTTAATCTTCCCTAAAAAGGCCTAAACTTCCTTTCTAGACCGGGGAAGTGACAGAGTCTAAATTGCCTCTACCCTGTTGGGATCAATCCTCACTCCTTCTGTTGATACTATATGACCTAACAATTTCCCCTCCTTCATAGCAAACAAAGATTTTTTGGGGTTTAAGGATAGGCCAAACCTCCGACACTTCAAGAACACTTTTCTTAGGTGACAACAGTGCTCTTGGTCAGACCTGGAGAAGACTATGATGTCATCCAAATAGATCACCAAAAAATGATCTTTTTCTTCGATGAAGGTTATATCCATGGCCCACTGAAATGTTGCTCTTGCATTCATCAATCCAAAGGGAATTTTGGCATACATGAATGTGCCCCAAGGAGTGGTGAAGGCTATTTTTTATCTGTCCTCAGGCATGACTGATATCTGGTTATAACCAGAAAAACCATCGATCATGGATATCCTAGATGCACCAGTTACCCTTTGCAATATGTGTTCCATGTTGGGTAGGGGATAATTGTCTTTCTTTGAGCTCCTGTTCAGGTTCCTGAAATCGACACAGAGCCTGATTTCTCCACTTTTCTTTCTTACTGGGACCAAATTGGCCACCCATTCAGAATATCTCAAGGGGACAATGATTTGGGCATCTAACAACTTCTTCACTTCTCTTTCCATGAAAAGCAGCAACATAGGGTTTATCTGTCTTAGCTTCTGCCTAAATGGCCTAGCCTCTTCCTTCAGTGGGATCTTGTGTTCAATGACGAATGTGTCAAATGTCTTGAGGTCTTCATAGGTCCATACAAACACATCAACAAATTCTCTTAATAACTCGGTATATTCGGCCCTCTGTCCTCTGGTTAAATTGCTTGACAACTTGACAAACTTAGGCTCCTCCCGTGTGCCAATGTTGCACTCTGTTGTGTCAGCGTCTTCATCTGAAACCCTACCCTTTACTGCCACATCATTCCCATCGAACAATCTTTCTAAAGGGACTAGTCCCCTCGGAAAGTGATTTCTAGGCAGCTGAATAATCTGGTGATTAGCAATTTCATTTAAAAACACCACAGGGTAAGGGTCACCTTCAAGGTCGAGATCCTGATCAATGTGCAACGCAGAAAATTCATCAACAGATTGGAGAAATTTTTCGATTTCAAGATCATCTTTGAATACCTTCCAATGCTTGAAATTGTCTGGTACAGAGGGCCTATATTTTATCTCAACATCATATTTGACCATAGACAGCAGAGGGATCTTGAACCAGCTAGCTGAAACAGCTAAAGAATCGGCCACAGCATTATCCTCCCTTGGGATAAAAGAAATGTTGAAAGCTGAGAAGAAATTATCAATCAGGTCCCATACCTCGTTCCTGTAACTTCTGAGCTGAGGATGCTTGGCCTGATAGACATTCTTGACTTGTTGGATTATCGATTCCGCATCTCCGAACACTGCCATTTCCCTTATTCCCATTTATTTTACGACCATCATGCCCAGAACAAGAGCTTCATACTATGCGACATTGTTGGTGGTTTCAAATTCCAGCTTGTATGATAGGGATATGGTCTCTTGAAAAGGTGACATGAAAACCACTCTAGCGCCAGCGCCTTCGCTAGAAGAAGCTCCGTCGAAAAAAAAATTCCAAATAGAGGTCGTTGGAGGAAGTGTTCCATGATCAAATAAGGGTTTCTTTTTTATTTGGAAAGGGGCTTCAGGAGCAGCAGTGATCTGCAATAAACTAGACCCCAAATCAGTCTCCAGTGCAAAGATGGGATGATTGGTGGGGTTTGCTTCATCACTAACAATATAGGCTAGTTGGGATTCTCTGTACAACCTCCTGTGTTCCCCTCCAAAGACTAGAATAGTATCATATGTGAGATCCATCTGTAATGTTCCTCCAAGATTTTTAATCCAAGATCTTGACAGCAGCATGCCAAACTTGGGAGGAACATCGGCCACTACAATGTCCATGACCACACTTTTCATTGGCAGCTGAAACAGAGAGACCACCAAGTCTTTGATGACTCCAAGACATTGCACCCTCCTTGAATCAAAAGAGTACAAATCATGATAGGCCTTTGTCACTTCCAGTCCCAATTCTTCCATGACTATTTTGGGCATAAGGTTATGGGACGCCCCTGAATCCATGAGGCAGTTATGCAGCAATTTATCATGTATGTTCAGGGATGTGTAGAAAGGAGGGGATGAATCATCTCTATCTTCTACCATGGGACCTAGGACGACTGTTGGATTTTCATCTTGGAGATTTATTGAGTCCGTGGAAGGCTGGGGGGGCTCAGATTGTAGCAGCTTGGAGAGGGACCTTTTGAAATCTTCATTTTTAACTAGTTTGGATAGGGGTACAAGAATTCTAATCTTCTGAATCTCATGCTCAAAAATAAAGGAGGAGAGAGTCTTAGGAGCTTACCTTACCTCGGAGATAGGTTCCTTAGCTACTGGCGAAGCATTCTGAGTTTTCTTTTCTTTAGTAGTGGTTGTTGCAGCTTTAGTAGGCCTTTCCGCTATGAGGGGTTGATTCTGGCTATCAAAATTCCCTTCTTTCTTTTTTGACCTGAGATTGTATATGTTAGGAGTGTTGCTGGCCTTTTCCCCTTTACTCAACTCATTGATTTGAGTGTTGATAAGGGATTCTTCATATGCATATTGTGTCAAATGAGGAAACGAGGAAGTGTCCTCGATGTAGTGGATCTCAGGGTTGAGTTCATCCACCTCCTCCCCTTCCTCATGAGAAACTAGGCTATTCTGGAGAGGGGTCTGAATCTTCTGATCCTCCCTGTCTTTGCTTCTTTATTCCTTTGGCAAAGTCTGTGGCATATGGTTACCAAGCCTCCTGAAACCTCTGTTATCAGTATTCTAGGGGTTTTTGTACGTGGGCTTCCCCTCTAACTCCCACTTCTCCATCCTAGCCAAAAGGGATTTCAGTACTTTAGCTACCTCATCCATCTGAAGGGGAAGGGGAGAGGAATGGGATGGGGAGGCCTCTGTTCTTCTCCTAGATACGTCTTTGTCAGCCTTATTCCTGAGTCGGTCAACAGCCAATATGTTAGACTCTACTTCCACGGCTGCATCCTGCATGTGAGCCAGAGTGGTGGCTATCCTTTCCCTCAGCAGGAGGCAGAAATCAAGATCAAAAGCACTGGCATAGGTGATCTTTGCAGAGGCTTCGGAGGGCTTTATCTCAGTGGGGATCTTATTGTACATTTTATTAAATATTTTGGAGAAGTCAGAGACAGACTCTCCTTCCTTTCTCTTCAAATACCCAAACTCAATCATGTAATACATGAAGTCCTTTTTGTCTCCCCATTATCTCAAAAAGGCACTATCCAAAGCCTCAATCCCATCAATAGATCCAGGAGGCAGGGCCCTAAACCATTTTCTAGCCTTGCCTTCAAGACTATGGACGAAAATCCTCATCTATACATTTGCATGCATGATAACATGATCGTCTATAAAACTGTAGAAGGCTTCTAGGTGTTCTTTTGCAGTTATGTCCCCCTCGCCTATAAACTTGGGCAGCTACTTGAGGTAACCATCTGCTGGGAGGGCATTGAGAGGTTGAGGTAACACAAGGGGAGCATACCTAGCAGCTATAATAGCCTCCATTCTGGTCATAGGGGGATTTTCTCCTACCATAGGGATATTAGGTGGAGGAGAACTCAGAGGGGAAGGGGATCGAAAAGGGGATACTAGGAATGAGCTTCCAGGAAACAATGGGGGATTTAGGGAGAAGGCTAACGAGCTTGAGTCAGCAGTTGCTTCTCTCTGTGCAAAAGTGGAAACAATAATAAGGGGAGGAGTGCTAAAGCTAGGAGTGGGGAAATCTTTTGTGGTCCTAGGTCCACGCCAAGGTACAGCTTCCAGGGGAGAGGGGAGTGACAAGGATTTCTCCCTCCAATCCCAGACTAGGAGGGGAAAACTCAGCAGGAACACTCCCGAAATTCAGGAAACGGGAAACTTCAGAAAAAGGTCTGCTAGGAAGCTGAGGAGAAGAAAATGGAGTTTCTACAGAAGGAGATGGCGGATTACCTGGTTCGGCGATGGAAGTTTCTCCTTCAGATGCCTTTCCTTTTCTGAAAATCACCTCTGTATCAGCTACAGGTGTAGTTAGAGAGGGGATGGGACCGCGTGTGCCTGCCTCTGGAAGCCACAACTAAAATAGTAGGTTCACTCCAATGGAGTCATCACAATGGAGTCACCAGGTGCACAGTAGCAATATTCAAAGGCCTTGATGCTTTATGCACCTTCAGAATCAGAGGCTCAATGTCATTCAAACTCGGGGAAAATTTTCAACGTCGTCCCCGGCAACGGCGCCATAAATGTTGGCGTTGGAAGTCACTCCTGAATTGCAGCAGGAGCATAGCCCGACGCCCATCAGTTTATGTCATGAATAATTTAATGGGGTGATCGAATGGATAGAGACTCAAGAAGATATCGCTCTAACTCAGAAAAACGGGCTTGGTATGTAGAAAAACAAAGGAGGTCTTGATCTAAATTCCGTCAGTGAGTTGATTATAAAATGAGCAGATGGAAGACTTAGTGAGATGAGTGAGAAATACTGCTTGGGGCGTCAGGCCTTTCAGCAGCTTGAGGAGGAAAAAATCATAATACAAGATCCTCTTGGCTTGGAGTTTCGGGGAACTGAAGGGTGACTTGACTAGATCTTCCAATTCCAAATCATTCAGCGTTGAGAAAATACAAGAACTGATTAGAAACAATACAACTATTACAGTGATCCAACATACATCATCCTATAACAGCGCAACTCGACTGGATCCTCTAATTTCGAGCTGTTCTAACACAGTGTACACATAGAGATGGAAAGAGGCTGATATTCATAAGGCAAGAAGTCTCAAGTGCCAATACATAACCAGAGAAACCAGTGCTTCATCAAAACTTTACAACGAGAGCCTAGCTCAACCATCGATACCTTCAAAAATACAAAAATTGAGTACATATACTCAGAAAAATTCACCCAATAGAGGCGTGCTCGGACCTCCAAGGCATGGCGTCCCTTTAGTCAAACTCAGACGTAAATCCTTCGTCAGACACCACCTTAACTTTTCATGGCTCTTGTAGGGGGGTAGATGAGACATTAAATGTTGAGTTAGTGTGTGCAGACTTCTCTGGTTAGTCGAGGACTCGGCATGGCTTCTTTGGAAAAAACCAACACATAGGACCGTCTCAGGCAGACTGCCTGTCGGATCCTCCATACCTTACAATTAATGAGTGAGGAGAGGTTTCAACCACCTCCTCCCACCTTCATTTACTCCTAGCAGGAACCAGGGTTGAGACCGAGTCGGACTGGCACCTGGAGATCGCGGTGATCCCTTCTGCAGCTAAACCTGGCTCTTTCAGCCCTTTTTCACAACTCTTTCTATTTCTTCGAGTGACCACGGGCCATGACCCTGCGCTTATCCTCAAAGGTTCTTTCGACGTTTCGGGGTTCAAGGTTTTGAAATGCAATGGAAGAGAAAAACCCCTTACCCTTGGAAGTCCCGGTAGACAAAATGCCGACATGGCTTGATCATGCGCCACACGTCCCTCTGGATGGACGGTTGTGATGATTTCAGCGTTTTGGGACTTGTTTCATCATATGGTGTGCGCTAGCTCCTTTTCCCTAGGCCTGTTCCTCTTTGACCGGGCGCCAAAACCGTGGGCCCAACTTCTGAGCACTTTTGGTGCTTCGCGTCTCGCAACTGGGAGGAGGTTGATCCTCGCTCTTCAAAGTCACGATGCGTGAAGAGGCGATAGAGCCTAATCACGCACCAAGTGCCCCTCTTTGATCGGACGACCCTGATCATATTCGGCGATACTGTGGGCTCAAATCCCAGACGCCTTCGACACTTTTCATCTCGCGACTGGGAGGAGGTTGATCCTCATGCTTCAAAGTTATGATAGGTGAGGTGGTGACATAGCCCAATCATGCGCCACGTGTCTCTCCTTGATCAGACGACCCAAAACACTTTCGACGCTACTGTGGGCCCGACATTAAAATATCTTTGCATTTCGCGACTCGCGAGTTCGTGGGTCGAAGACCCTCGGCTCCTCTTTTCCAAACTCCCGATACCCGAGATGGCGATATGGGTCTAGCTCCTTTCCTTGTCAGCGCCCTCCACACGTAACCGTTGGCTAGGGCTTA
This sequence comes from Picea mariana, assembly GCA_032191745.1. Classification (NCBI taxonomy): domain Eukaryota; kingdom Viridiplantae; phylum Streptophyta; class Pinopsida; order Pinales; family Pinaceae; genus Picea; species Picea mariana. Next base: position 77,058 of record JASDQU010102898.1, on the reverse strand, counting down.
AGTTCTAGCACCTCTCGCAACTCGCGACCTCGCGAGTTGGAGTATCGAAATTTTGCATTCTCCCCTTGCGAAGTCCCGAGACGCGATGGTTAGTGATGGTTGACTCCCCTTTGGACACTTCTCGTAACTCACAATCTCGCGCAACCAAAGGATATGGTCCGCCCTCCGAACTCACGAACCCTGAGTTCAAGAAATAATCCCATGCTTAAACTGATCACAATCAACGACCCTTGTAACTTCGCGAGTGCTCCATGGAGAATTTCAACCGTTCACTTCCTTAAAAACTTCTGTGCTATACTTGGCGTGACTTGGTTGACTGCAATTACCCACCGACCGTTTCTTTGCTCCATCGATGAATCCTTGTCGTTGAAAAAAAAATGCCCGCTCGCTTGATTTTAAGCCCGAAAAGGACTTCTTCTGTGTGCTGCGCTTGGCACTCATGACTGTGCCCTTTGAATAAAATGCCTTTGTTGGACTTTTAGGCCTTCTTCCTCGCAACTCGGGCTACGGGCTAAAAGGAGAGAAAACAACCCACCCCTCTTAACAAGAATTAATGTTAACAGGATGAAACAATTGTGTTAGACTTATCATTGACAGTGGTTGGAGTTGGGGTGCTTGGTCTTGAAGTTGTGACATGGGGGTGATATTAATGAGAGGGAAGTTGGTTTTTCAAGGAAGAAGAGATGTTTGGGACAAAAAAATTGTTGCATCGATTGCAGTCTTTGGGAGCAAATTTTATAACATGTGTATCCCCAATAAAAACTTCCTTAACGTGTTCATCGTTTGAATGGATACACCAATACCACAAGGACATAGTAGACTCTTGAGGGTTTTCCTCAGTAGTCTCCTCACTTCTCACTTCAGTGGGTTTTTTTTCATTTAAAATCTACTGATCTAGCATCTAATTCATAACAAAGGTCACAGAGTTGACCCATTGTGGGCAGGTTTTTTTGGAGTGATTATGTTGGTGATATGAGAAGAAGTTGTTATTGTTGAAGGTATCTAGATCCAATGATATTTGTGGCACTTTGGGTGGTTTGGGTTGGTCTTCATTCTTCTTGAAGAATGGGTGGAAATGTATATTTCTTGAAGGTCCTTCTCCAATGTTCTTCTTGAGGTCAAAAAATTCATTGTAAATCTTCTTAAATAACTTGACCACACTATCGATATCCTTTGGTTCCTTCTCAGGGTGTTTTGTTAGCAACAAAGGTTGCTTTTGAGATGACTTGGTTTCTTCGAAATATGGGTGATTTTTGTAAGAGAATAAATGTTAAGTTCCAAAGATCTGAATACAAAAGCACCACAATAGATATAGAAGAACAATATGCAAAATATATTTTATTACTATCAAACCCTTAGGGTAGGGAAACACCATACAATGGATCCTATGATGGAAGGGATCCTCTCCCCTTCTCTTGCCTCTTCGAGGGGGATTCTTCCTATTGAGATATCGCTCCAAATACAATATTTCTCTTCATCTCCCATTACATTTCTTGAACCCCTTTATATAGTGCTACCATCACCTAAGAACATTCTAGAGGAGGAATCTTCTAGAAGTATAACCTTCTAAGAAGGTTATACTCTAGAATGTTCTTAGGTGATGGTAGCACTATATAAAGGGGTTCAAGCAATGTAATGGGAGATGAAGAGAAATATTGTATTTGGAGCGATATCTCAATAGGAGGAATCCCCCTCGAAGAGGCAAGTGAAGGGGAGATGATCCCTTCCATCATAGGATCCATTCTGTGGTGTTTCCCTACCCTAAGGGTTTGATAGTAATAAAATAGATTTTGCATATTGTTCTTCTATATCTATTGTGGTGCTTTTGTATTCAGGTCTTTGGAACTTAACAAGTGGTATCATAGCACTTTCCTTGGCAGGAAGTGTAGCAAATATTTTTATTTTTTGCAGATTTATTTTTTCAGAAAAAAAGAGGGTCACGACATTACGGACGATTTATGGGGTAACAATGTATATTAATCCTTAAGGAAGGATAACACTCCTCAAGAAATGCTTGAAACATTCACAATATTCTTCACTATGTTTAATTACACTACTTACACTTCTTTATATAGCTTTCACTATCTCCTATGAACCTTCTAGAGAGCTTTCTCACATTTATTACATCTAACTACCATAGTGGGCCTTTATTAATATACTGACCTAGTCCACCTTACATTGAATGAACACATTCTCATATATTAAATGATTTCAACTAAAAATACATAACCACATTCCCATTGGGTACCTCCCTAGGTATACTACAATAAATATTTCTCAACAATCTCGACTTCTTCCAAACTATGAGCCAGTGTGTCCTTACCAGCCCGTTTAGAAAACATGTCGATAAACAAGATTAGGGACGAAGTTTAGTATTAGATTAGAGGGGCAATTTCAGTAGTGAATTTAGTGAGGATTGTGATAAAACGTTAATTGAAGTATTTCACTTTCTTTCTTCTTTCCATTTTTATGTCCCCTAATTCTTTGTATAGGGAAGCAATGATTTTTCATTCCCCAAATTTTCCAATAAAAACCTTTTCAAAATATTCCCAAATGGTTATGGAATTGGGTGGAAAATTAAAGTATCAGGTGGAATCTCTACCCACAAAAGTGTAAGGAAAAAACCTACAAAACACATCCTCATGTCAAACATTGAGTAGGCAGATAGCTAAAAATAAGTTTTTGACGTGATCTTTAGGTGATCCAGGCTTGTCTAAATCAAACTTCGAAAGAATATTTTCTGGTTTTTGGAGCATTTCATGTAGGGGCTCTGCCAGATTTAGAGCCCCTTCATATAGAAATGGTGGAATTACTATCTTTTGTTCTTGACGTTCACCCATGATCTATTCAAGATTGATTTCTGTATTTGAATCGTTAAAATTGTGTTCTGTTTCAGGAGGAGTAGGATGAAACTAATTCAAGGGTATGAGTATGTCTTGGAGAGCAGTTTCAATTAAATCCTCAATAGAGTTAGCCAAAATATTGGGGTGGTTGTTTGGTTGTCTCATGTGGGTAGTTCTCCTGGGAAGTTCTGAGGTTGTGGGTAACCTACCAAGGTGTTTGTCATAAGCCCGGGTGATACGACGAGTCTCAGTAAATTCCTCCTAGTGTACATGAAACCAAGTTTCGGTATGGGTTTTGAGATAGCCAGTGGCACCTTCGAATGCAAGATTCGTGTCTTCAAAGGTAACCTCATGTTCCAAATTGATGTTAGGGAAAAGGGTTGGACCATGAGTGTCTTCAGAGAACCGGTCGTGATTATGTAGTGTGTTTATGTAAGCCATACAATTGTAGGCCCTCCTTCTAGTGACAATTTTGTTTACCGAGTAAAGTTTCCTAGCAAAAATAAGGGGTACTCCCTAATACAAAGTCCCAATTATACTATGCACCATTTGGTTTAGGAAACCCATCCGGATTCTAGCTCGGCTTCCATTACTGGTTGTGAGGGTGAATATGGATGGTTATGCAATGTAAACATGTAGATGAATACTGTGTATAAAAAGAGATCTAATATACTTCTATTCTATTTTATCCTATCCAAGCTAGGAGCAAGCTATCATAACCAAATGAGTTGTAATGGAACTAAACTCTTATAAAGGACCTCACTCAGATAGTTGTAATGAAGGTTCAAATTTAGAAACACATGCATGCGAAATATATAATCAGAAAAGTCTAAACTATATTTTCCACATACATTACAACTCATATGCACAGGATATGTAAAAGATAAAGAGGAATAATAGAACTGCAAAAGTGATATAGATTGTGTCAGATTAGTCTATAAGCAAAAATATCCTTACAGCCCATGTGAACAACATACATCCTGCCTGAAATAGTTCACAACAAAACAACAACACATGCAAGTTCTCTCTTTTATAAAAGTGGCCCTGAGGGCTTCTCAATATTCATTAACCAAGTATTTTCTTTGAAAAAATTATAGTGTGTATACGAAGCTTTAATATCCCCTTCAAAGTGAGTCTCTTCCTGTATTTATAAGTTTTTCCTAACTCCCTTGTGACTTCTTGTATAACCCTAAAACAACTGTTACAAAATTGTTCATATTCCTTCTACTTGATGACATGTGTACATAGTAAAGACAAAATTGGGAGTAGTTCATAAAAGACAWAATAGAGTATAGGTAATAAAAATTTCAAATTTGTAATTTTGTCTCATTCATGAACTCTTGTCTCGAAGGTATACTTTCCATATTTCCAGTTGATTGTACAAGGATATGAGCCTACGATATGAAAAATATTCTGGTGATATGAGACCAAGGTGACCATGTTACCAATATTTACTCGRTTCTATGCCACTCCATTAAAGGTCATATTTAAGATCATTTTTATTTAACTTGATTGCATTAAAAGGTGAAATTGAAGTGATTAAGAGGCTTGAATCCAAATTGAAATGAACTTGGTAAAGAAGCTTATTATATCTCATATACCATTACTTAATGCATCCAACAACTTAATTGCAAAAATAAGGAAACATGAGATGAAAGGAAGACACATGACAAGAGATCACCATTTTTATTGGAATTCACTAGTATGGCTACGTCTCTGGATCCACTGGAATACGAATTGCTTCATTGCTTCTCCCAATGTGGGTTGGTTCTCCTTTATAGAAAATGGCTACATATTCTCCCAAATGAAGGGGCAACAAGGCTCTCCCAATGTGGGGCATAACTCTCCAAATGTATGGGCTCACATACTCTCCTAATAAGGGGCTCAAGTCTCCCAATTAAGGGGATTACAAATTACAAGCATGATTGCTTGACTCTCTCCAAAAATCCTTTTTCAATCTCTCCTAATAAGGGGTTTAAATAATTTTTCCTAGCTCCATAATACAAAAAGAGAAGATCCATGAATTTAGGATCTAGTACTTACCCAAGGACAAAAATGAGAAATACCCTTAACTTCCTCCTTAAGACTAGGAATCCACTTGTGATAAAGTGAGGAAGAGTCCAAACCAATTAATGAGACCCTTAACTTGCTCCTTAAGACTAGGAACTACTTCTCTCTTAAAAGTAGTAAACTAATTTGTGAGTTGTATTCTCACAACTAAGTCCCCATTTTTACAAATAATACATCAGATTTCCACTCACTCCAAGTACTCCTCTTTTTTTCTCCTTGAAATCAAAAAACCAATTTGTGAGTTGGATTATCTCACAACTAATTTCTCATTTTTACAATTAAATGAATAATACGTGAAATTTTCCAGCTCACTTCAAGTATTAATCATTTATTACAATAAAATCATTCATGATTAATTAATTATTCTTTGCCACCTATCATTAATTAGCATTGTAATGATTTTTTTCATCGTATGCAAAGTAATATTTCCATGTGTGGAGATCCTCATAGATCACACCTCCCCACAAAAAGAACTTTTGGTCCTCCAAAAGTATAGAGAGAAAACTTGAATGTTCGCAACCAACATCAAGAAGACTCTTACACTCCACGATGCACTTCCCCACTATTTGATTTTCATAACAAATGTCTCTGACAGNAGCATTGTAATGATTTTTTTCATCGTATGCAAAGTAATATTTCCATGTGTGGAGATCCTCATAGATCACACCTCCCCACAAAAAGAACTTTTGGTCCTCCAAAAGTATAGAGAGAAAACTTGAATGTTCGCAACCAGCATCAAGAAGACTCTTACACTCCACGATGCACTTCCCCACTATTTGATTTTCATAACAAATGTCTCTGACAGGCCGTACCCTTATTCTCCTTCACCTTTGTACTTTAGAATGAGGATGTCGATGCCAACACGTGCATCGATGCAAATTCTGCAGCTGATTCCCTGATCTGCATAACAAATGTCTCTGAAAGGTCGCACCCTTTTTCTCCTTCACCTTTGTACTTCAAAATGAGGATGTCGATGCCAACACTTGCATCAATGAAAATCGGTAGTTGACAATACATGTATTACAAATTTTCAAAGAAATACCATACTTACCAAGAGTTTATAAAACACTTATGGACAAGTTTACAATGATTTTTGAATAGGCCTTAGGAAAAATAATGTCTCTTACTCAATAGTGGCTACAAAACCCATTACAATGTTTCCAAAACAGGCCTAGGAAAAAGAATGCCTCTCACTCAACAGTGGCTACAAGACCCATTACAATGTTTCCAACAAGGCTTACAAGGTTTAGGCATAGAACAAAATGTCTCTCACTCAATAGTGGTTACATGTCAACCTTTTACAATACAAAGGGACTGGATTCTCACAAGCATGTGTAAATGTCTCTCCTTCAAAGAGACTATCTCCTCGGACAATGCAATGGCTAAGTTCTAACAAACATGTGGCGATGTCTCTCCTACAAAGAGACGGTCTCTTCTAGCGAAGGTTGATCTTGTCTAAGGAAGGATGATCTCTTTTGAATAAGGTTGATCTCACACACACATGTGAAATAAAATGTAATCTCTCACATTCAGCGGTAAAGGTCCTCTTTGAATCAGATGCTCAGACTTAAGCATACACAACACCAACAGGTTCGTCTCGTCACTCTACAACTTTTGACTGTAGACTCGACCTGTTCTGAAATATGCAACTCTGTCTCTTAAAGCATGCCATGTATTAATGGAAAGTATGGGATTTATCCATAAGCCATAAAAATAAACTACTCGGATAACAAAATGGACTGCACCATTGGATTCATGGCAAAAAATTGTGCAAAAATTACTGTATTTTCGTCAAATTATGATAATGTCACTTCTGGACCCCCCTAGGCTCTCTGCCTCGATTTGCATGCCAAAGAATTAATGAAAAACTTGGGCTTCTTCCATATCCCTCAAATTCTTATGCTTCTATCACAAAACAGATAACGCCATTGGATTCTTGGTGAAAAATCATGCAAAAATGACTATTCTTTCTCTAATTTCGTCACTGTGACTTCTGGACCCCCTTGGGATTTTTTCCTCGATTTGTGTGCCAACAGGGTCGTACCTTATACAATAAATGCACCTGCCACTTCAGCATGCTAACTTCATCATTGTACAGTCTGTCACATCATCAACCCAATCAACATACGACTTGCCACGTCATTCACCCAGTCAATGCCTCGTCATGCTGACATCATCATCTGTACTGCCACACCAGCGACTGACATCATCATCTATAGTGCCAAGTCATTTGTTGATGCCATCATATGTTCTTCCATGTCATTTTATGACTTCATATCCCGTATTGCCACATTATCTATTTACGTCATCATCCATGCTGCCACATTATCTACTGACGACATCATCTGTACTGCCACATCAATGCCCAATCAACATGCCACATAGAACTAACGCCATCTATGTACTTCCACGATGGCTGTTGCATCAAAATTCATACCTCTAGATTTTCCTGCCACATTGGTTCCTGCGTCAGCATGCTGACTTCATGCTGACACGTGGCCAATTTTCGTTGGTCCAACTAGGTGCCAAGTCACCCAAAAAGGAGTGACATGTGGCATCCTCTTGAGATGCCACGTCACCCTGYTGATGTCAGCAAGACACGTGCATTCCCCTGCATCTTCCAATGTAATCTACTGACATCAGCACTGTATGGATTTTTTCTAGCGTCGCCTGCTTTCTAAAAACTTCAAATGGCCATATCTTTTGATTCATGACTCTGTTTGACAAGCCATTTACACCAACGAAAATCTCTCGGTGAGCTCTTCGATCTAGTGCATTTTCATTTAATTATGGGCACTTAGATTTTTGAGGTATTTTGGAGCCCCATGACTGGGTTACTCAAATAGGTAACCTATTTCTTGTTAAATAAGCATTCTTAGCTCTGCATCCGCTGCTTGGATGCATTGGTTGATTTCTTCAATATTTTTTATGCTTTTCCCATCTTGTCTTCAACACCTGCAATCCATGTCAATCCTGCTTTGATACCACTTGATCTAAGACCGAAGTGACCTTGTTACCAATCTTTACTCGATTCTATGCCACTCCATTAAAGGTCAGATTTAAGATTGTTTTTATTGAACTTGATTGTGTTAAAAGGTGAAATTGAAGTGATTAAGAGGCTTGAATCCAAATTGAAATGAACTAGGTAAAGAATTTTATTAAATCTCATATACCATTACTTAATGCATCCAACAAATTAACTGTGGAAAAAATGAAACATGAGATGAAAGAAAAAAACATGACAAGAGATCACCATTGTTAACGGAGTTCACCAGTATGGCTACGTCTTCGGATCGCCTGGAATACAAATCGCTTCATTGCTTCTCCCAATGCGGGGTTGGTTCTCCTTTATAGAAAAGGGCTACATATTTTCCCAAATGAAGGGGCAACAAGGCTCTCCCAATGTGGGGCATAGTTCTCCCAATGTAGGGGCTCACATACTCTCCCAATAAGGGGCTCAACTCTCCCAATTAAGGGGATTACAAATTACAAGCATGATTGTTTGACTCTCTCCAAAAATCCTTTTTCAATCTCTCCCAATAAGGGGTTTAAACAATTTTTCCTAGCTCCATAATACAAAAAGACAAGATCCATGAATTTAGGATCTAGTACCTACCCAAGGAAAAAAATGAAAAAGACCCTTAACTTCCTCCTTGAGACTAAAAATCCACTTGTAATAAAGTGAGGAAGAGTCCAAACCAATTAATGAGACCCTTAACTTCCTCCTTAAGTCTAGGAGCTACTTCTCTCTTAAAAGTAGGAAACTAGTTTGTGAGTTGTATTCTCGCAACTAAGTCCCCATTTTTACAAATAATACATGAGATTTCCACTCACTCCAAGTATTCCTCTTTTTTTCCCCTTGAAATTAGGAAAATAATTTGTGAATTGGATTATCTCACAACTAATTTCTCATTTTTACAATTAAATGAATAATACGTGAGATTTTCCAACTCACTTCAAATATTAATCATTTATTACAATTAAATCATTCGTGATTAATTAATTATTCTTTTCCACCTATCATTAATTAGCATTGTAATGATATTTTTCATGGTATGAAAAGTAATAGTTCCATGTGTGGAGATCCTCCTAGATCATCTAGGGTAGTTGTATGCATGGATACGTTTTCGTCGAGGGTCTGCATATCCTTTTATAATGTAGCCATGAACGCATGACCCATAATATGGTCTTTGGTTGGATGAATGAGGTGTTTATCTATTAGGTTTGTTATAACTTTGGTGACTAACTCGGTGACTTCCCGTCTACGACTTGTGTTGTCCTATATTTTTTCGACCAGTTCTTCCATTATGAGATTCTTCCCGATTTCCTCTAACTGGGGAAGTTGACATAATTTGATCAAATTTTTTGATGCTTTATGTAGTCGCGAGCATATTTCCATAGATATCCATCTTCCTTTCCCTTACTAATTGATGATAGAGTTCAACCAATGCATCCAATTTTTATGCAATCCACGTGTCAATATTGTTCATGCCTTCCCGGATAGTTTTGAACTATGTGAGTTTAGTCTACACCCTTTTATGTTGATCTATGGTGGTGGTGGATATATCCTAGAACATGTGAAAGTTGGTATACATGTCGATTATAGCTTCCTGTAATTATGTCATGACCTTCTCTGCACTTGATTTGAAGCTTTCAAGGTTTCCCTCATCGATCTTTACTTAATGAAGCTTCTCCTCCAACTCCCTAATCCTTGCTTCTTTCTGGAGGTTTTTTTGTTGTAGCTTTTGGACATTATCCTTTGTGGCGTTCATGAAAACAAATCCAACGGATGTTATGGAAACCAAATCTTCACTCTCTCAACCAATAATGGTAACCAGACCAGAATTTGGATGGGTCTCTTAAACCAAACGATGCATAGTTTAATTGGGACTTTGTATCGGGGAGTACCCCTTGTTGTTGTTGGAAAATTCTTCCTTTCAACACAACCCAAAAGGCACCACCACAAATTCATAGTGTCCATAACTTGTCCTAAAGGTCATTTTGCTAGTATCCTATTCTTTGATTCTCTCTTGATGATAGCATGATCTCAAGTCAATCTTGGAAAATATATTTTCTCCTTTCAGTTGATCGTAAATATCATCAATCCTTGGAAAATGATATTTATTCTTGATTGTAACCTTGTTAATTTGTCTGAAGTCAATACATAACCTCAGTATTCCATCTTTCTTCTTGACAAAAATAACTAGGGCACCCCAAGGAGAAACATTTGGGCGTATGTACCCTTTCTTTAACAACTCTTCTAGCTGCATTTTCAACTCTTTTAGCTCCACTTTGCTCATTATGTAGGGAGTCTTAGATACTTGGGAAGCTCCAAGCATTAAGTTAATAGATAAATCTATATCCCTATTTGGTGGAAATATGGACAATCCCTTAAACACGTCTTCAAACTCTTTCAAGACTGGATAATCTTCAAGACTTGGATCTTTATCCTTGATTGGCTCTTCCATATGGGTTGCATATATCTGGCACCCCTTTCTAAAAATTCTTTTCAAATGCAATGTTGAAATCTCTCTAATAGATATAGGCCTTGGAATACCTTGCTATGTCCTTGGATTCCCTTCTTTGTCAAGATAGGTGAAAACCTTTTTATAACAATATAAAACAACATGGTACTTTTCTATCCAGTTCATACCAATCAAGCAGTCATAAGTCCCAAGCGATATGGTGTTCAAATCTACCTTAGTATTAGTTCCATTCATGTTTATAGGGAATTCTTTAACAAGCTCATTAATTGTTCTCTTGGTTCTAGTATCTAGTTGAACTAACCAAGACTTTTCATGCTTACATTTCTTCAATTTAAATATTTCAACTAGAGTTGGATTTATATAGCTATAACTAGCTCCAGAATCAATCAAAATAAATATGGGTTGATTATCAATCTTACTTCCACTTCAATCATGTGGGATCGATACTCCACTTTTCTATTATCCAAGGCTGCATAGATACTTGGCATGCTTTTACCCACACCCTCTAGTGTCTCCTCTTGCTTGATGCTATTCATAGTCTTCACCTTATCTCCTCGATGAGGAAAATATTTATACATGTGGTCACCTTCACATCCCCAACACTTTATGGGTTTTTGTATTGGCCTCTTTCCCAAAAACTCTGTCATTTTCTGATCACCTTGAGATGACTTCCCTTGATGATATGATTGAGATATAATCCTTATGAAAGTTGGTTTGAATCCTTTCTTCCTTTGATCCATCTTTCATTTCTTTTTGTCATCCCAAGCCTTTTAGAAAGTTGGCCTCCCTCTGTTATGCTCATACAAGTACTTGAACTTTCTTATGGTTTCCTATAAATTCTTGGGTTCATCAAACTGAATTTTATCCTTGTAGAAGGATGGCAGTCCACTCAGGAACCTATGAATTTTTACCTTCTCATCTCCGATGAAGCTCACATACACGATAAGTTCCCATAACTTTCTCTCATATTCACCTATGGTCATGTTCTCAAGTTTGAGTTTAAATAATTCTTGCATCTTCTTTTCATAATATTTCTCTCACAAGTACTATTTCTGAAAATATTTCTTGAACTGCTTCTCTTCTCATCAAGGTGTTTAACCTGCTTCAGTTGATTCCACCACATAGATGAATTTCCTTGAAGGTGGTAGGTTGGAATACTAGCTTTTGCATTCAATGAGTAATTATTTAATTGGAAATATTTTTTCATTCCCAGCAACCATGCTTTTTCATCTTCACCTCTCTTGTTTTCTCCATCAAATTATGGTGGCTTGATTTTGCTTATCTCCCCTTGCAAGCTATCTAACCCATGTCTCCTTCTCTAATGCCTAATAGGAGACATACTTGGGCTACTTGCCGACCTAGAATTTGAATAAGATCTTATATACATATGCCCCGGGGAATGATGATGTTGATTCTTACTAACACTCCTTGATCGTTTAGATCCTCCACGACCATACCTCCTATCATGAGACTTAGAAACTTCCACTTTCCCGACACTAGCTTCTTGTTTTAAGCCCAAAAAGTTGTTGACTTGATTCTACAATATATTTAGGGTTTGTATTATCTCCTCTTGAGCTTACATGGTCCTTTCATTATCATCTCTATAACTATGCACTTCTTTTTGCAGGCTTCTCATAGTTACAGGCTCCTTCCTTTCTCTTCTCCCATTAGATTCAATCTCATCATTACCCATGCTGACATGAAGACCTATGATTTCTTATCCATGGATTTAATACCCTTATGCGTCATCCATATCTCTAGTTCTCATATATGAACTAAATTTTTCTTTTTTGTATCGCTAATTCTCCAAGAATGTGCATGCAATAATTGTTATTAGAATTAAGCATATTGCAAAATGTTTATTAATTAGATTACAAGTTATTCTTCACATAGATTTGTGAATAATCCAATGTGAAAAATCAAAATATGATGCCCTAAATATATTATCCTCTGAAACAACCCTCCAATGGATGTACCCATGCTTCATTCTGAGTTTTGAGCGAAAAGTTACAACATTCACATGCTGCAATTTCCACTTTCTCACTTCTTCATAATTAATTTATTAATTTCTAAGAAAATTTTAGCACTTAATTCAAAATTCTTGGTGGATAGATGTCTTATCCTCCTCAAAACGTTTCCAATGCCTATTTGTTTGCTCAATTCTAAGTTCCTAGCTGGAAGTTATGGTCCAAAGAAGTTTTGACTGTTTTTTCCAATTTACCCATTTATGCTATTGGTGTCTTATTTTTCTTCCTGTGCATTTTCAGGTACCCATAACCCAAAACATACTCCATGGTTCTCTTCTATGGATCATACACTTTCCATATACTACTCTGGTGCCTCAATCGGACTTCTAAGAAAGGATTTATGCCCTTTGGGAGTAAACTTGTCTTGAAATTTTACCTCAATTGTTTCAGCTCTAACTTTCTCATACGAGCTCCATTTTGTGCTTGGAAGAGCTCGTTGGATAGTTGTCTCTAAGTTATTTTATTGAAACTATAGACACAGAGTGTATCTTGGTATAATATGTAACTGTGGGGTTTGATTGGATAAAAATGTCGTTTAGGGCCTCAAAATTGCCCCGTAAGTTCATGATATTCAAAAACCCAAAAAATATATTAAAAAATTGAATGTTTTACTATTATAGTCTCCCTTTAATATKCACCGTCGATCTCAAAATAAAGAAAAATATGGACTGTTGATATGACTCTATCAACCATCGACAATTGATATTCTCGTTTGGGTGCACACAATAATTTTCCCAACCTGCCGACTCGACCATTGACCATCGACTCATTCCCTTGACAATYGATTCACACATAATGCTAAATCTATTGACYCGACCATCGAACATCAACCATTTCCATTGGAAAATGGAATGCCTCACTAATTTGTTTGACGTCCAACCATCAGCCCATTGGTCGTCGATCATCCCCATTGACTGTCRAAAACGCTTCCTCAATTCAGTTGACCCGATCCCAACCATCAACCATCCCTGTTGGCTGACGTGGAAACTGTTGATGTGGCATGATGCGTGGATTTCGACATGGTGTGACATGTCATCTTAATGTGTCAACTTAGTTGTCATGGCACAACATGTGGATGTTGACGTAACATGACATGTAGTCGCTGATGTGGCATGACACGTCATCCCGGGGAATCAAATTGTTTGATGTAAAATGACACATGGATGATGATGTCATCATCCTCTTTTCCTTCATCGACGATTGACCACTTCTCTTGGAAGATTTTAAAAACACTCTACTAAATCGGTTGATGCATGTTCATCGACGATTAGAGATTTGTCTTGATCAAATGATAACTCTCACCAATTTCTGTCGATCCCTAATCGTCGACGATCAGTGAATTTTGTTGGAGAACTTTGACACTTAGAATTTTTTTACCAAATTCTCGATGAATTCAAACCGTCAATATATCTATTCAAAATGATCTTGGTCGTCGATCTATCAATCTTTGTCCAAATTTGTTGACGCATGATCATCAATCATCGACCGTCAAAGATTTCTTTTGGACGCGTGAAAATTTTGTTGAAATCTATCATTCTTTGGTCATCAACTGTTAGCGATCAGAGACTTCTTTTATCCTAATCCAACTCTTCACCAAAATCCCAAATTCGACCATCATCCATCGACGGATTCTGTTGATAAACTTCAACACTTAGAAATTTCAGCTCAATTCTCCGACGAATCTGAATCGTTGATCTTCTCATTTTCCCAATTTCCAAAGTTGAATCTTGGTCATTGATCTACTCGACCTTTCAAATGGTTGAATCCTTATAAATTTTTAAATTTATCACAACTAATTTAGGCCATTGATCTTGAGATCAAACACGATCTTGGTCATCGATTCCCTGAACTTTGTCCAGTGCTACAACAACCATTAAAAATTGAATTTCGACCTTTCCAGGCCGAATTCAACTCTACAACTTGTAGATTTACTCAATTGAACCTTTCTTAGACTATCTTGAGTCATTTAAACTCGAATTTTTCCCTCGAAAATGGGGATCTTTCTCTCATATTTCTATTTTTCCCAAAATTTGCACAGACTAGAGTTTGTAATAACGAATTTCACCAATTCGCTTTGGTTCTTGGCCCATACAGGTCTAGTGTTGAACCAATATCTTTGATACCACTCTATAACATATCCAACACCCAGTTGGGTCACGTCACTGCTAAAACGACCCAATAAAAATTTATGATACTAAATCAAATGTGAAAAACAACACATAGCATGATATTAAAGTTCATTCAGTTGTCCATACTCAATAAAAACGTAAATATAATTACTCTTAATGTGTTCAACAACAACTAAATACTTACAATAACATTCAACCACATAAATAGGAATTTAAATGCGTCATTATGCTAATAGCAAACAATAATAACCAAATATATCTAAGAGTAAATTGCACAACAACTATATCAGTGTTATACATGCACAAACACAACAAATAACAACACTTATCTTATAAAATGTGAAATCTATTATAGAGGATGTATGTTCCTCCCATCCGTAGTCTTGTTGTCTCAGTTCTCAACAACAAGACACCCTCAAGCTGGGGCTATGAATCCACAAGAGACAGTGGTCCCTAAGGCTGTCTATTGTTCCCCTCTCAACAGTCAATTCTCACAGCTAATTCCAGTCCACCAGCTCTCTTTCCCCTCGACCTGCACAACCCAAGGGATGAAATCCTCTGTCATTGCTCACAATGACTCATGACTTTCCACTCCCCTCCAGGTCTTCTAGCACAAGTTGAACATAAAATCTACTTGTTGGGACCTCAAGAATTCTATAGTTGCAACACGAATTCTCCCAACAAAAAAACGTATGTTTCTTTGGATGAATTTAGAGCAACACTTCAATCCTAGGCACACAACCTCTTTCTCCACAAGATTACATCTCCAAACAACAACCAAACATGCCCACAACAACTACCTTCAATATTCAACACTCAAAACTCCATTGTTGGGCAAAAAACTCCATGTAAAAACAATTCTCCGCAAAAACAAGAATGCATAATTCTGGTCTTCTACCCATATGAATTCCCCTTCTTTCTCTTGCTTGATTGACTTGCACTCTTCCCCAAGATGATTGTACTCAGTCCTCATGCTCTCAATAACTATGGGATGTGACTCTCACACCCACCCTCTTACATGAATTCAATGATTGGGCTTTAGAACACTCAACAACTAATAGAAGATTCATGGTAAAGATAATTTAGAAGGTAATAAGAAATGGGTTTTGGTTTAATAGACATGGGTAAATTCTCCCCCTTGGACCCCTTCCCTCTCTTGTGGATACTTAGCCCCCAAATCTTCGTCTATGTCCATTTGTAGCTAGCGATACATTTTATTCATTATATTCAATTTACATTTTTACATATTACATTTCTTTGGCTCTCGGCCACATACTACATTTACAATAGACATCACTTGGCTCTCACTTGAATTTTGGCTATGTACTACATCTGCAATATACATCGCTAGTTTGGAGTTTGAAAATGGGGATGTTACATTGATTTAACAATTCAATGGTTAAATAAATATAATTTATTTATATTAAGGTTAATAGCTTGGGAATCCAACTTCATTGGCTTCATTTTCACACTTGAAGGGGTTAGTTGGACTTGGTTGAGGATTTTTAGTGGTGAGCCCCCCTTCCTGGACATAATATTTTCCAAGGAATACAATATTTTATTTGTTTCTTGGAGAGGTTGGCACACTTCTCTAGGGTGCTCTCTTGGGTTGTTTGGACATATTTATGACATGTAATATGGAAGAGTATCGTATTGATGAGTTCTAACTACCTTGGCACATTTTCCTAYGGCACAGTTCATTTGATAGTATTTTATTATTTTTGGGTGGTTGAGATAGTTACATGGAAATACACATCTCTCCTAGGTTCTCTCTAATCTTTATGGTCTGAATATTTCAGTGACACYTAGCATATTTTGACCTTCATTGGGGAGTGCTCTCACCTCTTTGACTTGGCACATATATATCTTATTTGAGATGGTCATGGAGGGATTTCTTGGAGGGCCACACGTGTTGTCCCATTACTATTTTTGAACATATCCTTGGAGAGCACACTTCTGGAGACATTTCTTGTCACTCTTGGAAATATATAGTTTATTATTTCATGGAGTTTTGGCATGGTCAAAACCTTAATTTTCACTTATATCCTTGGATTTGTCTTGTGGAGATGGCCCACTTTCTATTTGGGGTTTCTACTACTTCATTTCTTATGGGGCACTCCATCTAATTGGAATCTTGCACATTCATTCATGGAGCTGGTTGACTTGGGATTCACATGTGGATTGGTTACATACATCTTGTGGACCACTTGCTATTTTTGGATGTTGGTTATGGAACATTATCTTAGGAGGAATATTGTATTGCTTTATCTTTCATGCATCTTGGAGGGCACACTTTGTGAGCTCGTCTAGGTGGTGGACCCTTGAACACATCCTCCTATGTTTGACATTATTTTATTATATTTTGCATGCATCCATCTTGGAGGGTGAATTTCATGTGGACATCTTGCATGTTGACCTAGTTCTCACACCTATTTTTAGTTGTACACCTTCTCTTGGGGAATTTTGATGTAAATTTTCTCTATTATTGAAGGGGGGCGAGTTGTCATTGAGAGGGTTGTGTCCACATGTTGTGATATGGTCAACCGTGAATTGAGGATAGATCTAACCACTCCAATATTTTACTATTTGTTTGACTTGTCATGGAGTTAGTTAGAAGGATACTGATTTTTTATTCTATGAGAGAAAATGCTCGCTCTATAAAGAGGAACTCTCTCCATTGTAATGGTTGTTGATAATTTGGGGATTAAAGAGCTCTCCCCTTGATCTAAATTGTACACCACGTTTTCAAGCTTAATGGAAAATTGAGGTATTGCATCTATTTTAAGTGAGATTATTTTTTTTGCAATTCTTTTACACATTTATTTTTGTAGGAAAACCTTGTAACTAGTCATGAAGGTCTTGTAATGGGACATTTATCATTTAGATAATGTAATGTGAAGATTAAATCACCCTTATGTTTATTATTGTTATATTAAACTTGCATCTAACAAACTAGGTTGTTGCTTGAACCAATGTAACATCACTTTCGGGGCTTTGTTTTAGAGTAACATTCCTAGCTCTCCAAGGATAATTTTATGCATCAATTTTCAGCAAGCTAAGGCTGATTTGTAGTATGCATATAAGTCCTTCTTTGCCTCACACATATATGCATTAACCCTCTTAGATTCGTGCCTTTTTTATTCCATTTTTCCCAAGATTTGGCATGCACTAGTCTTGGGATTTTACATTTCCTTCTTGTTCTCACACCAATCATATTTTCAACATTTCTATAACCACATGTTTTTTAAGGCTTACTCTTCAAGCATCACCTAGAGTCTCACTCCATAGTCTTCACAATCCTATCTTTTGGGAAGCCACGCTTGAGTTGGAGAAGAGCCAACCAAAAGAGATAGGAAAAACAACTAAGGTGATAGTGGATAGCCTCTCTAAGTTGCTCAAAACTAGCCCCTTTATGCTTGATACATTACATCATCCGAGGGTGCTAGATTTTGTTGTAACACTTCGTATCATGCAGCTCTTCATTAATGCTATGGCTTAATAGACAACAATAAAAAAAGATGTCTAAGATTCCATATATTACATCATATAAGAGTGCTAATTTTTGTTGTAACACTTGGTATCATGCAGCTCATGATTAATGCTATGGGTAAATAGACAACAGTAAAAAAAAAGTGTCTAAGATTCTAGACATTACATCATGTAAGGGTGCTATATTTTGTTGTAACACTTAGTATCATTGTAACGTCCCCAACCACCAATAGGCCAGGCAATGTCACTCCGGAACGTCTCTCTTAGCTCCGATACCAATTTGTAACGTCCCCAACCACCAAACAGCAAGGCAACGTCACTACAGAATTTCACTATAATACCATTTTGTGGCAGCCCCGACCACCCAGGTCGGGCCATGTAACACCACCAACAGATTGCTAAGCTCTTATCACAGGTTAATTGTTCATTATAAAATCATTTTTCAATCACAAGGTCAAACTGAGGAACGTAAAGTGGCCATGCAAATCTGGACGTAGTGACGCGACACCTTTCTAAGGAACAAACAAGGGTGTGTGAGCAGAGACTGACTCTTGATAGGATGATAGCAACTCTAATGGAAATGGTTGATAACAGGTCTCTTGGATTGGACAGGTTCTTGTGGGAGTTATACAAAGCATCGCAAGACATTGTCGCGTCCAATCTGCTAGAGGTGCACAAGGAAGCCAGAGTACATATATATCACATGAATTTCTAATGAAATAAAAGGAAATAAAATATACTACTACCATACTAATTCATGCGAAATTGACCATAAATCATACATGCAACAAAAGCACATGATAACATTGTAAGAATCATAGACATGCATAACAGACATCATTAAACACATAATTGGTACTTATCTTTGGATTGTGAATACCACTGACTGCGTGCAGACCTTCCACAAACCTCCCAGCCTTAGACCACACTTCTCATCACTCTCAGTAGTGGGTCACCCCTGAGCTGGGACTAAACTCCACCGGGCAATGGATTCCTAGGCTTGGCAAGGCTAACGGGAATGTCGCATAGTTAAATAGGAAGGATTCTCTCAGGAGCCACTTACGCCCACCGCTCACAAACTCTCATTCCCCACATGCCTGTCCCACCCCAGGAGTATACACCTTCACTGTCACACAATTCATCAACTGCGCCACCTCTCTTCCGGGGCTTCAACAAGAAGTTGGACATGAACTCTCAGAGCTCTGTAGCTGTTACTGGACTCCCTCCAGGAGAATTCACTTCCTCAACACACTCTCTCACCTAGAGAGAGTCGCTCATAGGCCTGAAAACCTGCCTCTTCAATCTATGGCCCTAACAATCCGCCTTTGCAAACCACAGGCCTGACAACATGTTTCTTCTATCCAACTCCTAAGACAAACGGGCAAGGGTGGAGGCAACAACAGAACTCGGGTAAGGCAAAGTACGGCTCAACAAAATACCATTGTGTGTAAGTTACAGAGGTTCACGATGTCCATGAGTTCAACAATGGCGGAAATGGTTGGCTGCATGCTTTCTCGGTGCATGAGTGAACTTGTCAGGATAAATGTGGTCGATTGGTCAAAGAATGGAGAGAATGGTGAGAGCGTGAGAGCCAACTGTGTGTCCCTGAACCTCTGTGAGTCTCCCCCCAAACAACAATAATTCCCACTTAAAACTGCATGTGCCTGAGCTGACACATGTCGCTCATGAAGCTCGTTCCTTTCCATTTGGAAGTCATTCCCTCTTCCCAAAGGAACTTAGGATAAAATCAATCATTCTATCAACATTTATAATAATAATAAATTATTCTTGGACTTAAGCTCTTAAGCTTAGTCCCTATTTCTAGCCTCTCAGCCCCCTCTCCCTTACCCAGCCTAGTGGAGCTTAGTCCCCCATACTCTTTCTTCATGGCCGGTCTACACACAACGATGTTTTTATATTAATAATATGAATATATATATGTACAAAACAGGGTCATGGCCTTTAACACCTAGGCTCACCGGCCTAATAAACACTTAATCCTATCAACTTATAATTGCTTGGCTCACCAACATACAAAACATGTTACAATTCATAAATACAACTGGGGATCGTCCTTGGGAATACTACAATCCCCTCCCCTTATTTTTGCACTGTCCTCGGTGCAACTTATTTACACAACATCATCAAGATTTTCAAAATCTTCGAAAAAAAGTGGGTATTCTACCCACATAGCATCATCATGCTCCCATGTTGTGTCCTCAAGACCGTACCAGGTCCATTGTACCTTTACAATCCCTGTGGCTCGATTCCTGAGCTGCTTGCTCTTTCGGTCCAATTTGTGCACCAGATGCACTTGCAAGGTACCTTCTTGCTCCACCTGAATCACATTCCAATCAATCACATGATTAGGATCAGGTATATACTTCTTGAGCAATGAAATATGAAATACATTATGAACAGTCATAGATGCAGGCAATGCAAGCATATAAGCCACTGGTCCAATCCTTTCTAGGATTTCAAATGGTCCACAATATCTGGCTACCAACTTGGAACAGTTTCCTAGCTTCAGGGAACTTCTGTTGGCTTTTACTTTCAAGAAAACATGATCACCCACTTTAAACTCCCTGTGGGTTTTTTTCTTATCAGCATAACTTTTCTGTCTTTCTTAGGCATCCTTCAAATTCTTCTTAATCTTCAACATTTGCTCTTCCATTTCCTTGAGCAACTCTGGCCCAATTATTGCTCTATCAGCTGGGTTGTCCCATCTTATTGGTGTGTTGTACTTTCTGCCATAAAGTGCTTCAAATAGACTCATCTTCAGTGATGTTTGATACCCATCGTTGTAAGAAATTCTACCAAGTGTAGATAATCCTCCCATTTACATGGTTTGTCCATCACATACATCCTCGGCATGTCTTCTATCACTTGGTTCACCCTGTATGTTTTCCCATCGGACTCAAGATGATAGGTTGTGCTAAAGTTCAGGTTCGTTCTGAACCCCTTGAATAACCCTCTCCAAAACTTTGAGGTAAATTTCAGGTCTCTATCAGACACAATTGTATTGGGTATGTCATGCAATCGTGCTACTTCTCTCATATAAATATCAACAACATTAGTTGTTTTGTGAGTAGTATTCAATGGAATAAAATGGGCAGCTTTAGTAAGCTTATCCACCACCACCATGATGAATTCATGTTGCTTGTTTGTTCTGGGTAATCCTGTGATGAAATCCATTGTCACCACTTCCCACTTCCACTCATGAATGGGTAATGGCTACAGTAATCCAGTTGGGTGTCTATGTTAAGCCTTGACCCTTTGACATTCTAAGCATTTAGCTATGTATTCAACAATATCCTTCTTCATGCCTGACTAATAATATTGGCTCTTGACTGCTGAAACTGTTTTCTGATATCATGGGTGTCCTGCATAAGACACATTATGCATCTCTTTTAAAATCACACTCCTCAATTCCGGAGAATTGGGTACATAGACTATGTTTCTATACTGAAGGATTCCATCAATTTCCAATTCATAATCCTCAACCTTCCGCTGCATTTTACCTTGCTTCGATTTTGTTACCAATTCCATGTACTGCAAATCTGAATTTGCAGCGTCAAAAATTCTTCCTTTAAGATCCATCGGATACAAGCTAATGGTTGTAGCATGCAGTTCATGCACTCTCTTGCTGAGTGTGTCAACCACTTTTTTCTCCTTTCCTTTGATATGCTTGTTATCAAATTCATAATCACAGAGGAATTCCAACCATCTGCTTTGCCTAGCATTCAAAGTAGGTTGATCAAACAAATATTTTAGACCGTTATGGTTTGTCCTTAGCTCAAACTTTCTTCCCATGAGGTAGTGCCTCCACTTCTTCAAAGCATGCACTATGGATGCCAATGCCAAATCATTAGTGGCATAGAGTCTTTCATGCTCTTTCAACTTCATTGATTCATAACATATAACAAATCCATTTTCACTAAGGACTCCACCCAGTCTTTCTTTACATGCATCTGTGCATACAATGAAGTCTTCATTCGGATCTGTGATCTTCAGAATTGGAAAACTGGTTAACAGTTGCTTCAATCGCTGGAAACTCTTTTTACATTCTTCTGTCCATTGAAATTTTTTCCCTTTCCTTTGCAAGGAAGTGATGGGGTGAGCGATTCTCGAAAACTCTGCAATGAACCTTCTGTAGTAACCAGCTAGACCCATGAAGGATCTGACTTCCGTCACAATATTAGGTGTTGTCCACCCTTTAATGGCCTCAATATTTTCAGGGTCCACTTCTATCCCTTCTTCAGATATGATATGCCCCAAATAGTGAATTTTGTTTTGATAAAGCGAACACTTGTTCAATTTGGCATGCAATTGATGCTCCCTTAGCACTTGCAACATCATCCTCAAATGGCGCTCATGTTTTTCCTCTGACTTGGAATATACAAGTATGTCATCCAAAAAGACAATGACAAACTTGTTTAAATATTCCCGGAAAACACCATTCATTAAGCACATAAAAACAACTAGTGCATTTGATAACCCAAATGGCACCACTGTGAACTCATAATGACCATACCTTGTCCTGAAGGCGGTCTTGCTGATATCTTCCTCTTTAATCCTCTTACCTGATGAAATCCTAACCTAAGATCTATCTTTGAAAATTTATTTGAATCCTTCAATTGATCAAAGAGATCATCAATCCTTGGCAAATGATACTTGTTCTTTATAGTTACTTTACTCAACTATCTGAAGTCGATGCACAATATCAATGTCCCATCTTTCTTCTTCACAAACAAGATTGGGGCACCCCAAGGTGACACACTTGGACGTATATACCCCTTCTTTAGAAGTTCGTTAAGCTACATTTGCAACTCCTTCATCTTTGGTGTACTCATTCGGTAAAGAGTCTTTGATACTGGAGCTGCTTCAGGCATCAAATTAATAGAGAAACCAATATCTCTCTTTGGATGTAGTCCCGGTACCTCCTTGAACACATTTTCAAAATCTTCCAGGATTGCATGATCTTCCAAATTTGGCACCTTATCCTTAGATGCTTCCTTCATATGGGCTGTAAATATTTGACAGCCTTCCTTGTAACACTTCTTCAGTTGCATTGCTGAGATTTCCCGGACAGTAACTACCCTAGGAATTCCTTGGACTATTCTATGATTTCCTTCATCATCTAGGCAAGTGAATGCCTTGTTACGACAGTCTAGTATGGCATGGTGTTGGTCCAACCAATCCATACCAATCAGGCAGTCATATGATCTCAAAGGCAAGATGTTCAAATCTACCTTGGTACTCAGTCCATTCATGCCCACTGAACATGATTTAACCAACTCAACAACCTTTCTCTTGGCTCCTGTAGCCAACTGCACCAACCAAGATTTCACATGTTTGCTTCTCGACAATTGCAACCTTTCCACTACCTTGGGATCTATATAACTATGACTAGCCCCTAAATCAATTAAAATAGTAAAGGCATGGTTATTGATCATACCTTCAACTTCAATCATGTGTGATTGAAACTCAACTTGCTTGTTGTCCAGGGCTGCATAGATCCTTGGTATTCTACTGCCCATGTCCTCCACCGTCTCTGTTTGTTGAACATTGTGGACAACTCTCACTTTGTCACTTATGTGAGGGAAATATCTATACTTCTAATCCCCTTTACAACCCCAAAATTGCATAGGTGAATGTCTTGGCGTTTGTCCACCTACTTCAACCATCCTGGGCTCTCTAAACACTGGTTGTCTTTGAGGATTATTCCTGAAAAAAGGGTGGTTTGTTCCCCTTCTGTCTCTGTTCCCTCTTAAAATTCTTCTCGTCTTCCCAAGCTCTTTGGAAAGTAGACTTTCCTTTATGTTGATCATATAAGCATTTCACTCTCCTTATGGTTTCTTCCATAGTTTTAGGATCATCATATTGGATCTTGTCACTAAGAAAAGCTGGCAGTCCACTCAAATATCTTTGGATTTTGACAGTCTCATCTTTGATGAAAGGAACATACTTCAACAGCTCTAGGGATCTTCTTTCATATTCATCTATAGTCATGCTGCCCAATTTGAGTTCAAAAAACTCTTTCATCTTTCTGTCATAATATCTCTTAGTTAAGTATTTATTTTCATAATGTTTCTTGAATTCCCTCCAGGTAACATTCTTCTCTTTGATATGTTGTACTTGCACAAGATGGTCCCACCACATGGATGCTTTTCCTTTCAGTTGATACATTGGAATTCTTCCTTCTACATGAGAGGAGTAATTCTGCAGTTGGAAATATTTCCTCATGCCAAGAAGCCATGTCTCAGCATCTTCCTCCTTTTGGTGCTCTCCATCAAATGTAAGAGGTTTAATCTTGTTCATTTCACCCTTCAGTTCATCCACTCCAGATCTCCTATGCTTTCTGGTAGGAGATGGACTTGAACTACCGTGTGCCCTCCTCTTGGAGTGCCTTTGGGAGTGATGATGGTGTCTGCCAACACTCTTTGATTTTCTCTTCTCCTCAGGGGACCTGCGACTTCTTGATTTACTGGAGTCACTCTCCTTATCCAATTTCTTATCTATTCTTTCCAGTCTCTGCATCAACTTTATGTTGAATTCTCTCTGTTGTTCCCTGGCTTTCATGAGCTTTTTGTTATCTGCTCGATGAGTCTGGAATCTTTCTGCAACTTTTCAATGATTTTCATCATGTTCCTTCCTTATCTATCTCTTCTTCATGCCCATTGGAGTTCAATCATTCAACTCCTATATGGACATCCATTCCTCTAACTTCATTTTCCTAACTGTAAGCACCCTGTGCCTTCCTCATTTCTCTGTACTAAGATGCAATTCGGTTCGGTTCTGACAATCGTTAACTCTGCAAAATGTGCAGTCAACCAAAATTTTGTCAGGCTATCAGAGTTTAATAATTTTCTAGAATAAACCAATCTAATTCAACAAAACAATATCAGATTCCATTTTCTGCAAGTCTTGGCCGATCAAGAACCCCTCGGCTTCAATCTCTAAGCATAGTTCTGTTCTGCAACAAATTTTGGGCGCTAACCCCTTTTCTTCATCCCTTGGTTCGCATGTGACCATGACTGTGACCCAACGCTTATGATTTGGGCACTTATCCGAAGCTCTAAAACTTCGGGCTCCGGGCTTCAGAGGTTTCCCTTTTTCCACACGTCCCAACATCGCAGAACAATGAATTGTGGAACGCGTGAAGAACGACGGATCTATGGTCCACCTTCCTTCATGAACCATTTCTTCCGGAGTGTCAAGTCTCCGAACTTCACGATCTGGCGCCACGCTTCCACTGGGGCCCACGGTTTTCGTGCTCGAACTAATAAATGTCGAAAACATCACATCAACTTTAGAACTTTTCAAATTGCGGAGACATGGGTTGACGGTCTTGGAGTAACCCGCAGATTGTTCTGCAATTGTCTCCACACTGACACGTACCCCATCTAGAAAACTGTGGTTTGGATTGTGGGACCGCATTGTAGAATTATCTGTCGCACAACTTTGATTTCCACAATGTCTCCCGACCCTCGATCTTGATAGATCGTGACCAAAGTTAATGCGAACCCAATCCAGCTAACTTCTTCGTCACACTTAACTACCTTATGCCACCACCAAGAGCGCCACTCGACAGAACACACAAAGCTGACACATGGTCTAAACAGGCGAGTGACATACGCCACGTCCTGACTGCATTTCCATCTTACCAAGGTTCTTAACTCACTGACACGTGGCACACATCCCATGTGTCCATGTCATCCCTAGTGACGTCAGCGAGCCACGTTACTCTGGGACTTTGGGCTTTGGGAGATTTCACCTTCGCACACGCCAAACTCCCGAACAAGCCGATCTTCTGACACACATCTCTTGCGATGAACGGTTCGAATTAAATCCGTACTTCGGGAGTTTGTGCATCAGCACACTCCATTTCTCTCGAATGTCGTATTCGTAAACAAGCTAACTTGCCGACACGTGTTCCTTGCTTGGATCAACGAATAGGAAATACACGAAGTTCACTCTGTCTTCTCTACACGTGACTAAGAGCTATGACCTCGGCTTAACATTTGGGTGCTTATCTCACTTTGCAAGATCGACAATCATGTTTTAATGAACCATGAAGATCAATGGCTAGTAATGATTGTAGGAACTCAACTTGCTCACGCTTTAATTTCCATCCTAATCTCCACAATGCAAAGATGCTCGTCCGTAGTGGGATCAATATCCACCATTGATCTGTTGATCGAGCAAGATCAACAATCCTTAGGGATTGCGGGGTCTCAACTTACTCTTGCTTTAATTTCCTTCCCGATATCTGCAATCACTCCTCACCGTCGATCTCCCCTCAATGAGATCTGACGGTCGTGATTTAATCTTTGCTCGATCTGATGACTCAACTTCAAACCTTGCGGTTCCAAACCCCCGATTACTGCAGTCTCTTTTCTCTGTTATCTTTCTTGAACCGCTATACCTCCTGAGCTTCCAAACACAGCGAAAGTGTTCTCTTGGCACTCTGGAATGCTCTGAATTCAAATTTTGTCCTTCTCAACAACAATTTGCTCCAATCTTTTGATTCCAGAGCCATGGTTTCACTTTTGTCCATTTCAACAACAATTCTTTTCTAAAACTTTTGCTTCAACTTCCACTAACATGGCCCATCCAAGCTTAGTGTTGAAACCATAGCTCTGATACCAATTTGTAACATCCCCAGCCACCAACAGGTCAAGCAACGTCGCTTCAGAACGTCTCTCTTAGCTCTGATACCAATTTGTAACGTCCCTAGCCACCAAACAACAAGGCAACGTCACTGCAGAATTTCATTGTAATACTACTTTGTGGTAGCCCTGGTCACTCAGGCCGGGCCATGTAACACCACCAATAGACTACTAAGCTCTGATAGCAGGTTAATTGTTCATCCCAGAGTACATATATATTACATGCATTTCTAATGAAATAAAAGGCAATGAAATATACTACTACCATACTAACTCATGTGAAATTGACCGTAAATCACACATGCAACAAAAGTGCATGATAACATTGTAGGAATCACAGACATGCACAATAGACATCATTAAACACATAATTGATACTTATCTTTGTATTGTGAAGACCATCGACTGTGTGTAGACCTTCCACGAACCTCCCAACCTTAGACCACACTGCTCATCACTCTCAGCAGTGGGTCATCCCTGAGCTGAGACTAAACTCCATTGGGCAAGGGATTCGTAGGCTTGGCAAGACTAACGGGAATGTCACACAGTTCAACAGGAAGGATTCTCTTAGGAGCCACTTACGCCCACTGCTCACACTCTCATTCCCCACATGTCTATCCCACCCCAGGAGTATACACCTTCACTATCACACAATTCATCGGTTGCTCCACCTCCCTACCGGGGCTTCAACAACAGGTCGCACAAGAACTCTCAGGGCTCTGTAGTTGTTACTGGACTCCCTCCAGGAGAATCCACTTCCTCAGCACACTCTTTCACCTGGAGAGATTTTCTCACATCCCTGACAACCTGCCTCTTCAATCTACGGGCCTTACAACTCGCCTTTGCAAACCATAGGCCTGACAACATGTTTCTTCTATCCAACTCCTAAGACAGACGAGCAAGGGCGAAGGCAACAACAGAACTCGGGTAAGGCAAAGTACGGCTAAACAAAATACCAGTGTGCGCAAGTTACAGAGGTTCACGATGGCCACAGGTTCAACAATGGTGGAAATGGCTAGCTGCGTGCTTTCTCGGTGCGTGAGTGAACTTGTCAAGATAGAGGTGGTCGACTAGTCAAAGAATGGTGAGAATGGTGAGAGCGTGAGAGCCAACTGTGTGTCCCTGAACCTCCGTGCCCCCCCAAACAACAAGAATTCCCACTTAAAACTGCATGTGCCTGAGCTGACACCTGTCACTCACGAAGCTCACTCCTTTCCATTTGGAAGTCATTCCCTCTTCCCAAAGGAATTTAGGATATAATCATATCCTTCTATGAACATTTAGAATAATAATAAATTATTCTTGGACTTAAGCTTTTAAGCTTAGTCCATATTTCTAGCCTCTCGGCCCCCTCTCCCTTACCCAACCTAGTGGAGCTTAGTCCCCCATACGCTTTCTTCGTGGTCGGTCTACATGCAGCGATGTTTTTATATTAACAATATGAATATTTACATGTACAAAACAAGCTCTTGGCCTTTAACACCTAGGCTCACCGTCCTAATAAACACTTAAACCTATCAACTTATAATTGCTTGGCTCACCAACCTACAAAACATGTTACAATTCATAAATACAATTGGGACTTGTCCTTGGGGATATTACAATCATGCAGTGAATCATTCATGCTATGGGTTAATAGACAATAATAATAAAAAACGTCTAAGATTCCTCTTCTTTTAATGGTTGATATAATTTTGATTTATATAAAAGTTTATTTTTAATTTTTTTATAAAAAATTATATTAGGTCATCATGTGCTAACATCAGTGTTATAAATGGACATTACAATCTTTTTAATAGTGAGCTGTTGATTAGTTCTCTTGATGAATTGATTTGATCTCTCCATTTTTATTATTTTCATAAAAAAAAATCAGCAATATAAGCACTTCAGTATCATTAAAAAATACCACTCAAGCTTGTTAATGAGATGAAGGGTCAGGAACCACCAAACTTGCGACAGAGAAGCTTAACCATTATTTAAAGCAATAAAATTATAAAGCCATATTAGATCAACAACTCTAAATGCCACACACACCATGTCAAGCTTATAAGTAAATGTTAAAAGAAATATAAAAAGCTTGGCTTATGAGTAAATATTAAAAATAAATAAAAACAGCTTCACAGGAAATATTGGATCCAATTTTTGTCACTTCTCTCAGCTACAAATATGTAGAAGTTGCGATACAAGAAAAATATCACATTATTGAATGCTAGGCATATTCATATCTTTTTGTGTATATGTGGTTAAAAGTTGGATATGCCCATGTGCATCATAAAACTCTTTCTAAAACTATAAAAGCTCCTCTCAAATATCACATTATTGAATGCTAGGCATATTCATATCTTTTTGTGTATATGTGGTTAAAAGTTGGATATGCCCATGTGCATCATAAAACTCTTTCTAAAACTATAAAAGCTCCTCTCTTCTCTGTGAGAATATCTAGTAAAAAATTCTCAATCCCCTGGATTAAAAATAAGCTGACCAAACTTACGAAGACTCGACCCACCTAGAAAAAGTAACTATTTTATTGGCCAAGACTCTTGTGCCAGGAAATCATGTTTTTCAAACTCTGCTGCTTATCCCAAGAGAAGCAAATGTTCTAAAGCATGTACATCTTACAGGCGCGATCCGAAATTTTTAGCAGCAACTGGTGCACTCTGCATTGTGGCAATTGACAGTGAACATGAGTGAATCAAATGAAATAAGTCACAGCAGAAAGAAGAATAGAATAAAATCTTTAAACGTCCAGTCAGGTCAACTAACGTATGGGACGGAGTAGCTTATACATCTCATGCAACATTTTCATTGAAAAAAACAGAACCGCGAGGAATAGGGGAGAGAGTGTC
Organism: Picea mariana; assembly: GCA_032191745.1. Lineage (NCBI taxonomy): Eukaryota > Viridiplantae > Streptophyta > Pinopsida > Pinales > Pinaceae > Picea > Picea mariana. The sequence goes on along the minus strand of JASDQU010102898.1, from coordinate 47,496 downwards.
AAACTAAACCAACCAGGGGAATGCCTCTTGCAGCTCGTTCTTCCAAATAAGCACATGGTTTGAAAAGTCCACCATAGGATTCAGACCACTTCTTAAGACTAGAGTATATATGCCCTGCACCAACAGAATCCGCCCAAAACACTATCCCGCCTCTGCAACAACCAAATCAATACGAATGGTAATTAGACAGACAAACTGTTAAAGATGAATGGTGAACTAAATAAAGGATGATGTTAAAACCAATACGTAACCGGGATGATTTACATACCGGTATGAAGGGAAACCCATCCCTAGGACAACTGAAACATCAAGATCTGATGCTTTACTCGCAATCCCTTCATCAAGGACCCGGCATGCCTCATTCACAACTGGGAAGAATATCATCTCCAATATTTCCCGGTCAGTGACAACAACAGCCTGTCCCCACCAACAAAAATCAAAAGTTAGAAGGTAGAAAAGCCACTCACTGTGAGGCTTTTTTTGGCCCCACCCCTCCGCCTAGTCATGCCAGTAAGTGGTCACAAATTAATCTTGTCAAAAACAATAGAAGATATTAGAATAAAGGTAAACATATGCAATCCTTTAATGTATTTTCTACATACAACCTATAAATTCCACTAATATCCAGCAATGCGTGCGCCGATGTAATTTGGTACCATCATAAGGAATCACAAATAATCTCATCGAAAACAATACAAGAATAAAGGTAAACAGATGCAATCACTTAATGTATTATCTACATACTACCTATCAGTTCCACTATATCCAGCAATGCATTGGCCAATGTAATTTGGTACCATCATAAGGAATAAAAGAAAATGATGGAAGCAAAGAAATACCAATGGATAAATAAAAAAACTACCTTTCCACCAGGAATTATTTTAGTAATCTTTATTGATTGTTCAATGATCTCTTTGACCTCAGGTGCTGGACGAGCTCTCCTCTTCTCATCATATACATAGTAGCCCTTACCATTCTTTTCCCCTGCCAAGTAAATAAACATTTTAAAACAGCGACCAAAGCAGGAGAGTGCACAATCTCAGAAGCAAAACTACAAATATATTCGCATACAAGGAAAACTGACAAATTAGAAAATTAAAATGCACAATGATGCCAACATAAATTTATCCATAAAATTGCAATTTACCAGCTCGTTTATTTTCTATCATAAGTTGGGTTAGTGGTGAAGTGAAGGTCCGATCTGCAAAGGCTGTAACAAATTGCTTGCCAACCTCAAGAGATACTTCATATCCAACTAGATCTTGCAATCTGCAGGTAATAAAAAAATTCCTTATCACTCTGCCGTGCAAGTAACAAGTTGCTTTATATGGTTAAAATATCCAGGTCATTTTTTCTCATTGACATACATTTCTTACTTTGCCACGTATTTCTTACTCTAGATATGCACATAGGCACATATTTGATCTCAGAAGATACCTGAATGGACCCATTGGCATTCCAAAACTTGTTATAACTTTGTCGATTCTGTAAATATCTACACCAAGATTTGCCAACATATGCGCTGCTTGAGTGTATGGGAAGAACATTCGATTGACAGCAAAGCCGGTGCAATTTCCCACCACTACAGGGACTTTCTTTATATTCTTTCCAACATTTATAAGGTCAATGATAATCTGAGGTGAGGTTTTCTCTGTTCGAACAATTTCAAGGAGTGGCATCACATGCGCCGGACTGATTAAAAAATGGTAAGTTAGAATACTAAACATTAGATTGCAGGCACTTATTTGAAACAATAAGTAGAAATGATCAGGCAACTCAGGTTTTAGTGGGATACGCATCAATAAAAAATAGATATTTAGGAACAGTATCATAACAATCACCTGAAAAAATGCGCCCCTATTATACGGTCTTGAACATGTGTTTTTGCACCAATGAGATTGAGATCAATCGTAGATGTATTAGTGGCCAAGATGCAGTGTGCAGGACAAATCTTTTCCAAGTCACTAAATATTTCTTGCTTCAAAGAAATTTTCTCTAATACAGCCTTCCAGAGAATTAAAGAACTTATCAGAAATTTCCCTTCCAAACAGGTAGGCATATACAAATATTCTATACATGTATAAAATATAATGCAATAAAACATTTAGTAGCATGCACTAACCTCTATCACCATATCTACATGACTAAATTCTGCATAATCTACAACTATAGAATAAAATAGTGTTGAGATTTGTGTACCTTGGGAAGTGGTGCCCTTGTGTTTGTGAGCTTATAAACATAAGTGGGAAGTACTATGTACTATGTGCCTTGTACTTTATGTCTAATTTCACTTTGACTTAGGAGATTTAAGTCAAAAGTGAAATTTGGTCAAATTTGGTCATTTTAACCTAAATGACTATTAATTCACTTTGTGGGTGAATTATGAGACATAAAGTGAACTTAGGGAACTTAACCCAAAATGGGTTTGTGAGTGAGATTATTATGGGATGATCTCAACATTTGATTAGAGATGAGATGGGATGATCTCATCCATCCATCTTTTAGGTTTCCTTATGGAGATTCAAGAGGGGCGCATAGGACCAAGAGAAGCTCATTCACACTTATGTTCACTTGGAGAGTTTGAGAGAGAGCATTGAGGTGAAGATGGAGGCTATGGTTGAGGGAAGCTTGGGTGCCTCCTTTCATGGAGGTCTCATGGAGGCTTAGACCCTCATTTATTTGTGGTTGTTGTTCTTGCTTGGAGGAGGGCACACTTGAGGAGGAGGGCGCATCTATAGCAGGGAGATCTTGCAGTGGTTAGATTGCTTTGAGGACAAATTCAGTGGAGAGGTAGCACACAACAGCTAGTTTGTGTGCAAGGGTTTCTTCACCAGAGCTTCAGGGAGCAAGGGTGCTTCATTTCAGTGGATTGGACAACAAGTGAGGAGGGCGCACCATGCTAGGGCACATCTCTCATTCTTGAACTTGTGTTGCAGCTTGAGACAAGCTACTATTGTATCAGGTTCATTTGTTTCATATACTTGTTGTATTCCACGTTCTAGTCTCCACATATATAGACTTATATTCCAAACTGGTTTTCCTCAGGGGGGTTTTATCCAGGGTCATGTTGACCAAAAATACCTGTGTTCATTTTCATGTATGCTATAGTTTAGAACAGCTTTATTTCAGCAGTAAACATCCAGAGGTGTGTTACATATTTTATGGTATGCATGTGCTAACCTGTTGGTGACTAAAACTATATGCTAGAGCACCTAAAAGCCTATGTAACCGTAACAAAACAGCAGTGAAGTTCCTGATCTGTTTGCTGATATAAAACAACAGCAAACAAGTGTGTGACAGCAGAAACTTAGAGCCATCTTGAGGTCAAAGACAGACCTAGATGGTAGCCTGTTAGGACCTGGAAAAATCTTCAAATAGTTGGTAGCATGTGCTAACCTCTATCACCATATCAACATTCCTGAATTCTGCATAATCCACGACTCCTGTGATCAGAGACATAGTCTTCTCAAATTTTTCTTGTGTCATGTTTCCTTTCTTTACACGACTCTTCAGATTTGCTGCGATAAGCACAAAAAATGGTCACAGGTTGGACAATAGAGCACAAAATGAAGAAATTAACAGAAAAAAGGGACACAATATTCCAAAATAAAAGAAGACAGTAAGGAAATATGAAGCGGGAGAATGAATGAGACAATAAAAATGGAAAAACCAAAATCAAGCATATAATAAGGTAGGTTCAAAAAGAGCATACCTGAAATTCTATTGATACCTTGCTGAAGAAAACCAGCATTTACCTCCTTCAGAACGACTGGAATATTACTGAGAACAAGAGATGTAGCTATACCTGAACCCATTAACCCTCCACCAAGAACTGCTACTTTTTTAATTTGTCTTGGTTTTAGCCCCAAGTCAGTAACCCCTGGAACCTAGAATGGCATGACCAATTTTTCATTGCATTCTGCTAAAAGGCACATCAAATAGACTCAAGATATTGCACAAGCACAACAGTATTCATTACCTTTGTAGTTGCTCGCTGGCTAAAGAAGAAGTGTACGAGCCCTTTTGCAGTGTCTGAGATAACAATATCATTAAATCCCTTTTCTTCCTGCACTAGCGAATAAAAACCATGAAAATGGAAACCTTTTGAGGGGTTCGTGTAATGCAAACCTCCCTAAGCTTAAGCATGTAGAAAACTTTAAAATAAGTTTTGGATTGCCAAATTAAAAAGTTTAAGATTGCCAAATGTAAAACATAACCTATACATATAACTAGAAACATTCCACATCAAATATATAGTTTATCAAAATTTTGAAATGTATGCAAGAATTAATCCTTTTAATATGGTATTTAACGAGCATAGAAAAAAGTTTCGCTAAGTAATTGACCTATGTTGCCGTGTATATATAATGTTTGTTTATCAAAATTCAATCCAGACACAAGAATTGAACCAATAAAGGTGTCCTTCAACACCATACAAAACATTTCCTTAGTCATTATCACACATTATGAGCAAATTGTAAGATAATACAACAGATTAAAAAATTCGATAAGTACAGAATTTTCAATCAACTGTAGTCGGAAGATCCAATCAGAGATCGCTGCACAATGCTTCCAAGTAATAAATCAATTCGGATATTTCAATTACATCATGTGAACAAATTTCAAAACACATACCTTGAGAACTCCTGCAAGGCCTCCTGCTACAATACCCTCCTCAATAACATCTAGACAGAGTTGGGGATGTGGCAGATTTGGGGCAGTCTTTTTCGCCTGAGCCCTTGCAAATTTCAGAATTTCACGAGCTTCCCCCAGTGACTCAAGTTTATCAGTCCTTTTTAGACTAATTATCCAGGGTCTCCGCCGTTCTGCAATATCTAAAGCCCACATTCGTGCTGTAGTCAGCAACTCTCCCGGAGATACAACTGCGTCAATTAGACCTAGTTTATTCCCCTCCTCTGACATGATCGATTTCGACAACTGGTCATAACAAACAAAGTATTTCCAGCAGAATGTTCATTAACTTCATCAAAATCCATCCAATACTATTTCATTTGGTCGGTTCTACCTTTTACAAGTTTCCAAACTCATGCAGTAGAGATATCATAAACTTGCCAGAAAGTTATATTGACTTCAAAATGAACCCAATCCCTAGAACATGCAGGGATAATGATCTGAACATATACAACAGATATAGGAAAACTGGGGCTCAAAATCATCCGGATCAACTTAAAAGGAAGTATTATGGACCAAATCCATACACTTAAATATGCAGAGAGGGATATGAACTTACAAGCATCATTTCAACTGCCTTTTGAAGCCCTACAAGACGAGGAAGGCGCTGTGTACCTTCACAAAACATGATTATCCAATTAGCTGATCTAAATATTCAATTCCAGTTGAAGAATTTAAAATAGCATAAACAAACATGGTATGTCAGAAAAAACAACACGGATGCCTTATTAATTGGTGCAAAGAAGGAAGAAATTTGTCTGTAAGCTATTCTTTCTTATAACTTGCAAGAAAAAACAAGCGACCAACAGACTAGACCTAAAAGAGTGTTCCTAGCTAAAGACAGGGCACCTTGGATGTGTACTGCACATCAAGACATTCATCGAACCTGAATAAATACAATACCTATATTACATATCAAAAGGAGCAGCATCAAAGTTATCGTCTCCAGCTGCTCTAGTAAGGAATTATAAATGCAATAACATCAGCTGATATGTTAAGTTCATAGTGTGTTCATGTACAAGAAGATTCCATTCAGCTTAAAAACATGCTTTTAAGACTTAAAAATAGTTATGAACGTGCTAAAAGGCTATGGGGGGGGGAGTTTGCAGGGTGTCTTCTCTTATGTACCAATACTTCTACAATACTAGAATGACAACTCAGCTGTTAAAGACCATGTAGTACATCTTGGCATGAAATAAATTCATGCCAACTACATGTTCATTAGACTTCACTAGAGTGAAATAATCTAGGTACTGGATTTGAAGTCAGCTGTTGGGGCTCTGTTGTCCTTGCCTCTTATTTTATGAGAAAAAGAAATAATAATGACAAAGGCCAAACAGGAAACTCATAAACCTAAATTATAGATAAATTAATAGCTTGGTTGCAAATTTAATGTGTAAAAATTGTTAAAAGAATATCATATTTCCAACAACACTTTACGATTTTCTTCAACACTGGAAACAAATCATTAGCTATTTTCCAGATAATTCATAGTAAGATTAAAATTGGCTATACCACAGTATGAGGTCAGCCATGCTGAGACACAGATAAATGTGCATTGAGAAATCCTACCTCCAAATCCTGGAAAAATCCCAAGTTGAAGTTCTGGCAAACCAAGTTGTGCTTTTGGGGTTGAAATACGAGCATGACAAGACTGCATGAATTAAACACATCCATCATAACTCAAATCATGTAAGTTCCCAAAATTCCCCTTACAAAACATAAAATGACAAGAGATGGACAATCATTGCCACATACCATTGCTAATTCTAATCCACCGCCGAGTGCAAGCCCTTGAATAGCAGCTACGGAAGGTTTCTTGGCATCTATGACAGCACAATAAAAGTTCATAAGGCCAAAAAGTCAGAGCCAGCAAAAGCTTCCATCCTAAAAACACATAGTATCCTTTTCCAAACTTTCAGGGGTGCCTAAATATCCATCATCATCCTAATTTTAAGTCAAAAGTATCAACATATTCAGCTATGTCTTACAATGATCCTTGGTTCAGGTTTGGATCACAAGAAAACATGTAGAATCCTTTTCCAATACATCGAGGAAATCCTAAATATGCTATAATAATGCTAGTTTTAAGTTTTTAACAGTACCATCAAATCCAACTATATATTACAATAATCCTAGGTATCCATATTTTGGCACATCCCTACAAAAGCTCAAAATGTCAAGAGAATGATAATGTTTCACTTTAGTATTCAAATAACATATGAAAAATACCGATCCAATAAAATGCCTTTTACAAGAGTTGGTAATGTTCTTTTAAATGACATGTCAAAGTGATAACAACATTTCTCTATCTTATACATTCTTTGTGGATTTGATAACAGCTAACATTCTCAAACTACAGTACCACCCCTTCAGCCATGCAAATCGCTTACAACTTGTAACTGAAATGAAAACAAAGGAAACAACATATATAACAAACGCCTACCTTCAATAGTATTGATCATGAGATCAACAGAAACTCTACCCAAATGTGACAGGTTCCCTGCTAGATACACAGTTACAGATAATTGAATATGAGCAAACATGGAACCCTATGAAACAATCTGTAACAACATTTCAAATTCGTATGAAAACTTAGAATGGCATACCAGTCTGTTGCACTTCCTGGATAACGTTGATGTCAAAACCACCTGAGAATCTGCCTCCATTACCTGACAATGCCAAAACAGAGAGATAGACATGGAAATCATCTCGACTTTTGAAAAACAGCACTTACAAAGCTCTATATTTTTCCACTTCAAAAATGATTCTTTATATATATATATATATATTGACAACACCATTAAAAATTTAGTACAATGTCCATCCCTTGTACAAACTGTATTCATATCACTATTATAATCAAACAATCCTTCAAAATTAGATTGCGACTGAAAACATCAAGACTTGCATACCAGTGACAACAATGGCCTTCACATCATTTCTCCTCATTGCCTCGTCATATTTTTCTTTCAGGCCTGCAAGAACTGTAAATAAAACCAATTGAATGGTTACAACAGATATATAAGTTAAATGATAACAAATATGCTAAGCCATTACTTACACCAAGGAATCAACACACTTACAAATGCATATATCATTAAGCCTTATTTTTCGATGAACATCAAATTATGACATAGTGAACTACTTACCGGGCAGTATTATGATGAATTTGGTAATGTTGACCTCCGATCTGGAATCGGGGTGTGCAAGGTTCACTGATGCAGGGAGAGTTTGTTCTTGAAATTTATTACTACGGTGAACAGTGAATGGTTCTATATTATGATGATTTTGACAATGTTGATCTGCAATCTAGAATCTGTGTTACGAGATTCACTAATGCAGGGAGAGTTTTTTCTTTAAATTAATTATTACAGTGAATGGTTCAACTAATTTGTTATATGCACTTGTTCTAAATAACTTTTAAGCTATGCATTCCATTCCAGCAGTATGTATTTCTCGTAATCAACTATGCTTTTGTTGCAAGACTTGTATATCCTTTCTTCCCATATCCTTATCAACATATCTCATTGATCATTTTCACAAAGAAGAATGTGTGAGATAGTTCTCATTTTTCTACCTATGCTCATATTCTTTGATCCCAAAATCACATCTGTATGCGAAGGTGTCATCAGGTTTGACCTGATTTGATTTTTGTACTCTCTTTTTTTCTCCTTAACAAGACTTCGGAGTCCTATATCTTTTTTGATACCTTCTTCTAAAGATTGTTTAAAAGCTGATAGTTTTCATTGTCAAATTGCTCAGCTCAATCTCAGGATTAGAGAAAGTAAGCATCCCTACAAATGAAGATGACTCTGACAAGAGTAGACTTCCCGATTACTTTAGCTATGCCCCCTCTTTATCCAGAATTTGCCAAAAAAGTGAGAATTCAGTACAATTTCTACAATGTAATATTAGTTTGCTCCAAAAAAGAAGCCTTTTCAGAAAAACAAATAAGCATAAGAAATTTAAAGAATGTCATCAGACTTTACTTTCAAGTATTGCGTCAGACTTTGCCATCTCTGTATAAAAGGCAAAGAGAGAACCAAAAAAACACTCGTTTTGTTAGTTTTTTTAACCCAATTTGACAGCAGAGAACCAGCAGACCTGTGTCAACTATCGAGAATCCATAGCATTTCAAGTATGTGTGTGTGTACATATAATCTGAAATGAGTTATTCTTGAAAATTCACGTTATATAGATGTCAAAGATTTTTATATTCATCAAAAATATCTTTTTCCCGGAGATTTAGTGTATTTTTTTGTTTGTTCAGCTGTGGTCTAGAGGTTGAGATAGGGATGTCACCACGATAACAGCCCAGGTTCAGACCCCAACTGGAATATAGCCCCATCATGTGTATGAATTGGCGAAGTTTGATGGCCCCCGCATTAAAGAAGGCTTTACCAGATGGAGGTGGGGTAGAAGGCTTTACCAGATGGAGTTGGGGTTTATAGCTCCCAACAGATCATAAAAAAGTGTTTACCTTACCGAGAAAAAATAAATTTAGTGTATTTTTTACTTTCCCAAGTCAATTGACAAGTTTTTCCTGAGTCCAAGTTAACGCTTACTGTTGGGCCTTGCCAATTCATTCTCGAAGTCAAAATTGGTCGTTTTCACAATTTAATTCCACACCGTTGGGCTTTGGCCAAGTCATTCTGAGTCGAGTCTGGTAACTTTAACAATATTGTGCCAAATTTCCACACTGTCGGGCTTTGGCCAAGTCATTCTCAGAGTCGAGTCTGGTAACTTTAACAATATTGAGCCAAATTTCCACAATTGTTATTTTAAAATTTATCTAGTGTTGGAAAAACTTCTACACCTAATTTAAATAAAATAAATTATTTTTTTCCTGAAAATTATGCCTCTCCCAGATCGTGCTAGGATTTTCAAAACGAAGTTTCCAGAATCTGCAGATCTCCTTATACCAATCTGAATTCTACGCCAAATAATTTATCTTTTACATCAGAAAACTAAGATTTTATCTCACAGACAAGTTTCCAGTAGATTTGATGATTAACCCTAGCTTTTACTAGAAAGAAACCAAAAATAGCATAAATATTTAATAATTAATATTGAAAAAAACAGTAATTAAAACCCTTTTAACCCTAAAACATCATTAAAACAAATATCTTAAACTGATCACTAAAACAAACATCATTAAAACCCTCGAATACATTAAAATTTCAGTTTCAGCTCCTCAGATTCAATGAGTTTCATTTTTATTTTTGTAAAAAATCATTTAAAGCCCTTACTTGTTACTGCCAGAGCATTGACTGGCGGATTGGTCATCTTGATTATGGCAACTCCATCGGCTCCGACCTCCATGCTCACGTCCACTTTCACCATGATTCCCAAAACTCACCTCGACTGTAAAACAATTTAATTCCAGGAGATCAATTAAGCGCTCCGAACACATATATACGAAAAGAATACAGTCGTCCCCTTCCCCGATCTCAGAAGATAGCGGAGATTATATAGCGCAGAAGATCCCCTTCATCTCCGAAGAGTCCAAGTACTTTTTGGGGAGTCGGATGTCCTTATCTATTCAATCATACTCTGTTTTTTCTGCGTCCTTCAGTCCTTATTGATGAATTTGTTACGTTTTTCCATGAAATGACGTCAGTTCGGTTTTGATGTGGAAGATGCCCTTGACACCTCAGTATGATGATACACCGAGCCTTTCAATCATTCTTAATTAAAATAATATAATTTAATTCTTAATTAAAATAATATAATTTATATAGAAATAAAATTAGCATAACTTAGGGGAATGTCGAAGYAATTTGAGAAGAAATTTTATATTAATGTTGTTAATTGGATTCATAAAGATAATACAATTAAAATGATTATATTTATGGTTAGTTCATTATCTTGATGAAAGCCTCTTATTATAATTTTTAAATTGATGAAAAGATTATATGTCTTAAAAAGATTGAGTGTCAATCTAGACTCAAAAACTTGATATATATTCTAGGTTAAATTTTACAAGTAAATGTATGATCTTTAAGGTACGAATTTATTTTAAAGATGATGATGAAGAAGTCGATAATGATAATAATGGGGTTTAAAAATTCCTAGTTTAAATTTTCTATGTGTTGGTCATTTTTCGGGGGATATTTTCTATTTAATTTTGCTTAAAATCCAGCTAGAAATTATTGGATCTGCCTATTTGAGTTACTAAGTCTGTATAATATGAATGCCTCATAGGTAAAACTGAATCCATTTATGTATTTAGAAATGCAATTTAAGCAATAAAAAATAGCGATATCCTCTAGATTTATGATGTTTGTGAGATTCCAATAAAAAAAAAAAACTTTATAAAACTATTTTTTAATTAGCATATTTTTTATTAACTATATATATAA